>WNWK01012772.1:47500-52500 GCA_009830355.1 Cherax destructor | reverse complement strand
ATACACTGCTGTGGGTAGGGATGTACGAGGGGAAAGTGTAGAACAGTCGTTGATAAATATTCCTCTCAGAAACTGTAATGTCATGAGTAACTGACCGAGGTAGTTACCATTGTGTCCTAGGCACATGCTGACTAGACACTAGGCCTGTTCTCTGTGTGTGTGTGTGTGTTGTGTGTGTGTGTGTGTGTGTGTGTGTGGTGACTTAGTGGTAGTCTGCTTGTTCATCAACTCAACATCAGGCTGCTTGTTCATCACATCAATGTGATCGCTGTCATAACATCAACGTGAGTGCTGTCATCAACATCAGTGAGTCTGCTTGTTATAACCTCAACATCAATGTGAGTCTGCTTGTTCACAACATCAAGTGAGTCTGTTCATCAACATTGGTCTTGTTCATCAACATCAAGTAGTCTGCTTGTTCATCAACATCAACGTGAGTCTGCTTGTTCATCAACATCAACGTGAGTCTGCTTGTTCATCAACCTCAACATCAATGTGAGTCTGCTTGTTCATCAACCTCAACATCAATGTGAGTCTGCTTGTTCATCAACATCAACGTGAGTCTGCTTGTTCATCAACCTCAACATCAACGTGAGTCTGCTTGTTCATCAACATCAACGTGAGTCTGCTTGTTCATCAACCTCAACATCAACGTGTCCAGGCATCAGCGTTTACTAGAAATACGACATAAGTAAAGTTGGGTATTAAGAACGGTGGGACGAGGGAGGTGGAGTTTCTTGTAATGAACTTTGATCGTCCACAACAACTACGAATAACGGGGCAGATATGATCGTTGTTATAGCAGTGAGAACTACAAATACCTGTCAAGACTCTGTCCGACTCTAGTAAATGACTTTGGATTATTCTTTCAGGAAGAACAGCAGCATAACCGACTCCATCAGGAGATTTAGAACCATCAGTGTACGGCCTAGAAGTCGTCAACCTTCCTGTACAAGTGGGTCACATTTGATGGTAAAATATGTGATGAGGGCCGCACGGTTTTGTTGACGCTGCTCAGTGTGGAACCTACATAAAGGTGAATTCATAATTTCATGTGAGGGCCGCATCCATTTCCTAGAAGGGCTACATACAGTCCGTGGGCCGCAAGTTGGGGACCCCTGCTGTATATAGTAATAACGCAAGTGACTGCAAGTGCTCCAGAAAGAGTGAATGGTTGTCGTTGGCAAGTGAGTTTTGCACGTAGAAGTGAGGACACGAATCCTCAGAACCTCCAAGGAAGAGAGAAATACGTAAGATGCAGTGTGAGCGTAAGAGGGAGGCGAAGGAAGGGATAACATTAGAAAGTGAATAGGAAGAAAGGAGTTTAATAAATGGAAGGGTGACAGTGAACTAAATTAGCTTTTATAATATTCATTACCGCTCTGTACGTGGAAGGTTCGTGCAGGTCACGGAAGACACAGATAACTGAGACGATGTGTATGGCGTCGATATTGTCAAGACAAGGTGTTTGACTCTGTATATACGCTCTCTGCTGGGGAAGATGGAGAAGCTCTGAGACACAACCCGTGGTGATGAATTGTATCAAGTTTAGAAAGAGTATCTGGGGAGAGGGAGGCTGAAGAAGACGGTTGACCACAATAGTCTAGTTTACATAAGAATACAACTCAGTGACGACAAAGATGGTTCTTCTCTCAGCCTCCAGGAAAGATGGCCCGAGTTTTGAGTAGTAATAATAATAATAATAATAATAATAATAATAATAATAATAATAATAAAACAACTTTTCACTTATCTACATCCTTACCACTCTTCACCCACCTACACCCTCTCCTCCCACATCACCCACCTTCACCTACCTTCGCCCCCTGTCATCTTAGGTGACCTTGCCAAGGGACGAGTCACTCTTAGTGTCATTTCCGACCAACTCTCACCTTTGACTTATCTCCCTTATTGTTGTAATTGCTCAACCACCACACCTGACATCATCATATCTCTGTGTATACGGTGTATAACATGCACGACTAATGTGTATACGGTGTATAACATGCACGACTAATGTGTATACGGTGTATAACATGCACGACTAATGTGTATACGGTGTATAACATGCACGACTAATGTGTATACGGTGTATAACATGCACGACTAATGTGTATACGGTGTATAACATGCACGACTAATGTGTATACGGTGTATAACATGCACGACTAATGTGTATACGGTGTATAACATGCACGACTAATGTGTATACGGTGTATAACATGCACGACTAATGTGTATACGGTGTATAACATGCACGACTAATGTGTATACGGTGTATAACATGCACGACTAATGTGTATACGGTGTATAACATGCACGACTAATGTGTATACGGTGTATAACATGCACGACTAATGTGTATACGGTGTATAACATGCACGACTAATGTGTATACGGTGTATAACATGCACGACTAATGTGTATACGGTGTATAACATGCACGACTAATGTGTATACGGTGTATAACATGCACGACTAATGTGTATACGGTGTATAACATGCACGACTAATGTGTATACGGTGTATAACATGAACGACTAATGTGTATACGCTGTATAACATGCACGACTAATGTGTATACGGGTGTATAACATGCACGACTAATGTGTATACGGATGTATAACATGCACACTGTTAAACTTTATATATATATATATATATATATATATATATATATATATATATATATATATATATATATATATATATACATACAAAGGGATGGAAATCTCGCTCAAGACTTTCACCTTCACACTTCAGTTGCAAGGGCAAATTGACAGCTTATTACAAGTTTTAGATGTATCCTGCACAGCTGGATTCAAAGCTCAGTCTATCTGAGGTATATTAGCATCCCGTATGCCACCCATCAGTCAACTAAACCAGTCCTACTGCTTAGGTGCATAGGAACACAAGGAGGAGGAAACATAGCCAAACGTTTCCCACTACCTGCTCGTTCGTCTCTTGCCTCCTTTCCTCCCTCCTCCTCCTCCCCTCCTCCTCCTCCTCCTCTCTCTCCTCCTCTTCCTCCTCTTCCTCCTCCTCCTCCCTCCTCCTCCTCCTCTCCTCCTCCTCCTCCTCCTCCTCTTCCTCCTCCTCTCTCCTCTTCCTCCTCCTCTTCCTTCCTCCTCCTCTTCCTCCTCCTCTTCCTCTCTCCTCCTCCTCTTCCTCCTCCTCCTCCTCCTCCTCCTCCTCTTCCTCCTCCTCCTCCTCTTCCTCCTCCTCCTCCTCTTCCTCCTCCTCCTCTTCCTCCTCCTCCTCTTCCTCCTCCTCCTCCTCTTCCTCCTCCTCCTCCTCTTCCTCCTCCTCCCTCCTCTCTCTTCCTCCTCCTCCTCTTCCTCCTCCTCCTCCTCTTCTTCCTCCTCCTCTCTCCTCTTCCTCCTCCTCCTCCTCTTCCTCCTCCTCCTCCTCTCTTCCTCCTCCTCCTCCTCTCCTCCTCCTCCTCCTCCTCCTCTCTTCCTCCTCCTCCTCCTCTTCTCTCCTCCTCCTCCTCCTCCTCCTCTCTCCTCCTCCTCCTCCTCCTCCTCTCTCCTCCTCTCCTCTTCCTCCTCCTCTCTCCTCTCCTCCTCCTCCTCTTCCTCCTCCCTCCTCTTCCTCCTCCTCCTCCTCCTCCTCTTCCTCCTCCTCCTCTTCCTCCTCCTCCTCTTCTTCCTCCTCCTCCTCCTCCTCCTCCTCTCTCCTTCCTCCTCTCCTCCTCTTCCTTCTCCTCCTCCTCCTTCCTCTCTCCTCCTCTTCCTCCTCCCTCCTCCTCTTCCTCCTCCTCCTCTTCCTCCTCCTCCTCCTCCTCTTCTTCCTCCTCCTCCTCCTCCTCTTCCTCCTCCTCCTCCTCCTCTTCCTCCTCCTCCTCCTCTTCTTCCTCCTCTTCCTCCTCCTCCTCTTCCTCCTCCTCTTCCTCCTCCTCCTCCTCCTCTTCTTCCTCATCTTTTTCAGTATATTTCTTCATTAAGTAATCAAGAGTAATTACGTTACCTTGTGTTGGCTGCGTTACTCGCTGCCTCGTCACTTCCGTTACTACACTAGTTGCCTCGTTATCAGTGTAATCACCTTGTTAGGTACTGCTGACTCTCTCTCAGTGAGGTGACAGTTAGTCAACTTTACCCCCCCCTCTCTCTCTCTCCCTCTCTAATCTCCCTCCCTCTCTTCCTCCTTTCCCTCGCATCCCCCTACCATCTTCCTCATTTCCCTCTCCTCCTCCTACTCCTTCTCCTCCTCCTCTTCCACTTCCCCTCCACTGACCTTGCCATGAGAGTTATTGACATTCTTCTTATCTATCCTCCCCCTCGCCCTCTTCCTTCTCTCTTTTTCACTCCAACAAATCATTAATATTTTTGTTGTGTCTTGATTATTCCCTTGTTTCACCTCTCTCACTTCTCTTAATTTTACTTCCTTCTTTCTTATGATGTTCAAACTGCTAGTGAACGTAACATTAAGAGACAACGAGGTGGTTAATGTGAACGTGTGTGTGGGGGGGGAGGCGTTCACTGTTACCTGCCCGACGTCGCAGGGCGTCGCAGGGCGTCGCAGGGCGTCGTGCATCTACGCGAGGCGTCTGGTGACGCACTGGCGAAAATTCAAGGATATGATACACACACACTACATACACAACACATACATACACACACACTACATACACACACACACACATACACACACACACACACACACACACACACACACACATACACACACACACACACACACACACACACACACACACACACACACACACACACACACACACACACACACACACACACACACTACATACACACACACACTACATAGCTTTAAGAAGAGGTATGATAAAGCTCATGGCGCAGGGAGAGTGACCCAGTAGCGCCCAGCTAGGTGAGTACAACTAGGTGAGTACACACACACACACACACACACACACTACACACACACACACACAGAGGGAAATGGAAGAAAAGTCAGTAAATGATGGAATACGTAACAACAAAGTGCAAGGAGGCAGAGGAAAAGTTTGTACCCAAAGGCAA
>WNWK01012772.1:0-42500 GCA_009830355.1 Cherax destructor | reverse complement strand
ATGAGTGTGTGGGTGGTTGTATTGTGGTTATTGTAGTCATGACTATGTGGATGGTTGTATTGTGGTTATTGTAGTCGTGACTGTGGGTGGTTGTATTGTTGTGGTTATTGTAGTCATGACTGTGGGTGGTTGTATTGTTGTGGTTATTGTAGTCATGACTGTGGGTGGTTGTATTGTTGTGGTTATTGTAGTCATGACTATATGGATGGTTGTATTGTTGTGGTTATTGTAGTCATGACTATGTGGGTGGTTGTATTGTTCTGGTTATTGTAGTCATGACTATGTGGTTGGTTGTATTGTTCTGGTTATTGTAGTCATGACTATGTGGTTGGTTGTATTGTTGTGGTTACTGTAGTCGTGACTCTGTGGGTTGTTGTATTGTTGTGGTTATTGTAGTCATGACTGTGGGTTTTTGTATTGTTGTGGTTATTGTAGTCATGACTGTGGGTGGTTGTATTGTTGTGGTTATTGTAGTCATAACTATGTGGATGGTTGTATTGTTGTGGTTATTGTAGTCATGACTATGTGGATGGTTGTATTGTTGTGGTTATTGTAGTCATGACTATGTGGGTGGTTGTATTGTTCTGGTTATTGTAGTCATGACTATGTGGTTGGTTGTATTGTTGTGGTTATTGTAGTCGTGACTCTGTGGGTTGTTGTATTGTTCTGGTTATTGTAGTCATGACTGTGGGTGGTTGTATTGTTGTGGTTATTGTAGTCATGACTATGTGGGTGGTTGTATTGTTCTGGTTATTGTAGTCATGACTATGTGGTTGGTTGTATTGTTGTGGTTATTGTAGTCGTGACTCTGTGGGTGGTTGTATTGTTCTGGTTATTGTAGTCATGACTGTGGGTGGTTGTATTGTTGTAGTTATTGTAGTCATGACTATGTGGGTGGTTGTATTGTTCTGGTTATTGTAGTCATGACTATGTGGTTGGTTGCATTGTTGTGGTTATTGTAGTTGTGACTCTGTGGGTGGTTGTATTGTTGTGGTTATTGTAGTCATGACTATGTGGTTGGTTGTATTGTTGTGGTTATTGTAGTCGTGACTCTGTGGGTGGTTGTATTGTCCTGGTTATTGTAGTCAAGACTCTGTGGTTGTATTGATGTAGTTATTGTAGTCATGACTATGTGGGTGGTTGTATTGTTGTGGTTATTGTAGTCATGACTGTGGTTGGTTGTATTGTTGTGGTTATTGTAGTTATGACTCTGTAGTTGGTTGTATTGTTGTGGTTATTGTAGTCATGACTGTGGGTGGTTGTATTGTTGTGGTTATTGTAGTCATGACTATGAGGATGGTTGTATTGTTGTGGTTATTGTAGTCGTGACTCTGTGGGTGGTTGTATTGTTGTGGTTATTGTAGTCATGACTCTGTGGTTGTATTGATGTGGTTATTGTAGTCATGACTATGTGGTTGTATTGTTGTGGTTATTGTAGTTATGACTCTGTGGTTGTATTGATGTGGTTATTGTAGTCATGACTATGTGGATGGATGTATTGTTGTGGTTATTGTAGTCATGACTGTGGGTGGTTGTATTGTTGTGGTTACTGTAGTCATGACTATGTGGATAGTTGTATTGTTGTGGTTATTGTAGTCATGACTGTGGGTGGTTGTATTGATGTGGTTCTTGTAGTCATGACTATGTGGATGGTTGTATTGCTGTGGTTATTGTAGTCATGACTGTAGGTGGTTGTATTGATGTGGTTATTGTAGTCATGACTATGTGGATGGTTGTATTGTTGTGGTTATTGTAGTCATGACTCTGTGGTTGTATTGATGTGGTTATTATAGTCATTATTATGTTGATGGTTGTATGTGGTTATTGTAGTTAGGTTAGGTAAGGTTTGTCAGGAAACTTGACAAGTGTTTCCTGACGCGGGTCTTAGTCAGATGATGACCAGCAGCTGGAGCTTTTGGTCATCTGACCGAGGCCTTCTGCTGGCTTACCGGTCAACCCCTTTAAAAATTATGATTAGTTATAACCATTTAGTTCATTAGTGTTATTGTAGTCATGAGTGTGTGGGTGGTTGTATTGTTGTGGTTATTGTAGTCATGACTATGTGGATGGTTGTATTGTTGTGGTTATTGTAGTCATGACTCTGTGGTTGTATTGTTGTGGTTATTATAGTCATGACTATGTGGATGGTTGTATTTTTGTGGTTATTGTAGTCATAACTATGTGGGTGGTTGTATTGTTGTGGTTACAACAATACAACAATGTGTTGTATTGATGTGGTTATTATAGTCATGACTCTGTGGTTGTATTGTTGTGTTTATTGTAGTCGTGACTGTGGGTGGTTGTATTGTTCTGGTTATTGTAGTCGTGACTCTGTGGTTGGTTGTATTGTTCTGGTTTTTGTAGTCATGACTATGTGGTTGTATTGTTGTGTTTATTATAGTCATGACTATGTGGATGGTTGTATTGTTGTGGTTATTGTAGTCATGACTGTGTGGGTGGTTGTATTGTTGTGGTTATTGTAGTCATGAGTGTGTGTGTGGTTGTATTGTTGTGGTTATTGTAGTCATGAGTGTGTGGGTGGTTATATTGTTGTGGTTATTGTAATTATGACTGTGTGATTGTATTGTTGTGGTTATTGTAGTCATGAGTGTGTGGGTGGTTGTATTGTTGTGGTTATTGTAGTCATGACTGTGTGGTTGTATTGTTGTGGTTATTGTAGTCATGAGTGAGTGGGTGGTTGTATTGTTGTGGTTATTGTAGTCATGACTCTGTGGTTGTATTGTTGTGGTTATTATAGTCATGACTATGTGGATGGTTGTATTGTTGTGGTTATTGTAGTCATGACTGTGTGGGTGGTTGTATTGTTGTGGTTATTGTAGTCATGAGTGTGTGTGTGTGTGGTTATATTGTTGTGGTTATTGTAGTCATGAGTGTGTGGGTGGTTATAGTGTTGTGGTTATTGTAGTCATGAGTGTGTGGGTGGTTGTATTGTTGTGGTTATTGTAGTCATGAGTGTGTAGGTGGTTGTATTGTTGTGGTTATTGTAGTCATGAGTGTGTGGGTGGTTGTATTGTTGTGGTTATTGTAGTCATGAGTGTGTGGGTGGTTGTATTGTTGTGGTTATTGTAGTCATGAGTGTGTGTGTGGTTATATTGTTGTGGTTATTGTAATCATGACTGTGTGATTGTATTGTTGTGGTTATTGTAGTCATGAGTGTGTGGGTGGTTGTATTGTTGTGGTTATTGTAGTCATGACTGTGTGGTTGTATTGTTGTGGTTATTGTAGTCATGAGTGTGTGGGTGGTTGTATTATTGTGGTTTTTGTAGTCATAAGTGTGTGGGTGGTTGTATTGTTGTGGTTATTGTAGTCATAAGTGTGTGGTTGTTCACTGGGTTGGTTAATTCCTTCCCAGAGGCTCAGTCATGATCCACCTAACATTCCTAACACCACACAATACCATTTTATTCCCCTCAGTGAGTATACGCTCAGAGACATACACCCCTCAGTGTGTATACGCTGAGAGACATACACCCCTCAGTGTGTATACGCTGAGAGACATACACCCCTCAGTGTGTATACGCTGAGAGACATACACCCCTCAGTGTGTATACGCTGAGAGACATACACCTCTCAGCGTGTATATCCTGTATACACGTGCTTACACGTGTATACTCACGTCACTCTCATCCTCCATACAACTCGTCTCCTCTGAGTGGAATTTGTTCCTCTGTATTGTTTTTTTCTTCTAAAGTGTTCCCTACTGTACACTTATACACTTTAATTACAACACTTATACAATTCACTTAACTTAAAAACCGCGGGAGAAATCAGGAGAAAGAAAACGGGAAAATTCCCGCGCAATTTTGGTTACAGACCTAAAATATTTTTAGCGTTATTTTGTAAGGTTGTTTGGCGCCCCTGGGAGTGTCTTGGATCACCACACACTAGTTCACCACCAAAGGCAACCACTCATCACTCAGTAACGTCACCATGACCAACCTCCATCACCCTGCTGGGCAGTTTACTAGACCGCCATGATCGTTGTTGTTCCTGCAATCATCTGCAATTCTCACAGAGTTGGTAGAAATCTTGGAGACACTATGTGGGTGAAATATTATGTTATAACCTGGCGCCACAATGGTCTAAAACATTTTTTTCCCCAGCCGCTGAACGTCCGTCAGAAAGTTGTGAGCCTGTAGCCCCCTCCAGCACCTGTGACGTCACACCGCGCGAGCACTCAAAATATCATGTCAACATGACAGCCATTGACGTGCATGTTGCTCCTGCATGCCAGGTGTTGCCAACATGTTCACCAACATGTTCAATGATGCTGTTGTGTTCAGTGTTCACCTCAAGTTCAGTGTTCAGGAAGATAATGGAAGATACTCTGATATTAAGTTCAGCATCAATTGTCAGTATGTTCAGTGTAGATTAATTATTATCAGTGTCAGTGTAGGTTTATCATCATGCTCAGTGTAGGTCCCATTATTGTCAGTGTGTTCAGCATAGAGCCTATGAAGATTTGTTTAACATTGCCTTACAGTATAAGAGTATACATTGTAACTATACATTATAACAGTATACATTGTAACTATACATTATAACAATATACTCTGTAACTATACATTGTAATAGTATACATTGTAACATTAGACATTATTACAGTATACATTATTACAGTATACATTGTAACAGTAAACACTGTAACAGTATATTTTGTAACATATTTTGTAACAGTATACATTGTAACAGTATACACTGTAGCAGTATACACTGTAGCAATATACACTGTAATAGTATATATTGTAACAATACATTGTAACAGTATACACTGTAGCATTATACTCTGTAACAGTATATATTGTAACAGTGTACATTGTAACAGTATATATTGTAACAGTATACACTGTAACAGTATACATTGTAACAGTATATATTGTAACAGTATGCACTAACAGTATATATTGTAACAATATACAGTGTAACAGTATACACTGTATCAGTATATATTGTAACAGTATACACTGTAACAGTATATATTGGTGGCCCGGTGGCCTGGTGGCTAGAGCTCTCGCTTCACACACGGAGGGCCCGGGTTCGATTCCCGGCGGGTGGAAACATTTCGACGTGTTTCCTTACACCTGTTGTCATGTTCACCTAGCAGCAAATAGGTACTTGGGTGTTAGTGGACTGGTGTGGGTGGCATCCTGGGGGACAAGATTAAGGACCACAATGGAAATAAGACAGACAGTCCTCGATGACGCACTGACTTTCTTGGGTTATCCTGGGTGGCTAACCCTCCGGGGTTAAAAATCCGAAGAAATTTTATCTTTTCTTATCTTATCAGTATACACTGTAACAGTATATATTGTAACAGTATGCACTGTAACAGTATACATTGTAACAGTATACATTGTAACAGTATATACTGTAACAGTATATACTGTAACAGTATACACTGTAACAGTATATATTGTAACAGTATACAGTGTAACAGTATATATTGTAACAGTATGCACTGTAACAGTATACATTTTAACAGTATACATTGTAACAGTATATATTGTAACAGTATATACTGTAACAGTATACATTGTAACAGTATATATTGTAACAGTATACACTGTAACATTATATATTGTAACAGTATACACTGTAACAGTATATATTGTAACAGTATACACTGTAACAGTATACATTGTCACAGTATATACTGTAACAGTATACACTGTAACAGTATATATTGTAACAGCATACAGTGTACCAGTACATATTGTAACAGTATACACTGTAACAGTATACATTGTAACAGTATATACTCTAACAGTATATACTGTAACAGTATACATTGTAACAGTATATATTGTAACAGTATATATTGTAACAGTATACAGTGTAACAGTATACATTCTAACAGTATATATTGTAATATTATACAAGTAGACCACAAAGAGTAGTAGTCAACAGAGTAAAGTCTGAGGCAGCTACTGTGAAAAGCTCTGTTCCACAAGGCACAGTACTTGCTCCCATCCTGTTCCTCATCCTCATATCAGACATTGACAGGGATATAAGCCACAGTGCTGTGTCTTCTTTTGCAGATGACACCCGAATCTGTATGACAGTGTCCACCGTTGAAGACACTGCAAGACTCCAAGCAGACATCAACCAAATCTTTAAATGGGCTGCAGAAAACAATATGAAGTTCAATGATGAGAAATTTCAATTACTCAGATACGGAAAAAGTGAAGAAATTAAAATCTCATCGGAGTACAAAACTAATTCCAACCACACAATAGAGCGAAAAACTAATGTCAAAGACCTGGGAGTGATCATGTCAGAGGATCTCACCTTCAAGGACCATAACACCGTAGCAATTGCATCTGCTAGAAAAATTACAGGATGGATAATGAGAACCTTCAAAACCAGGGATGCCAAGCTCATGTTGACACTTTACAGGTCGCTTGTTCTATCTAGGCTGGAATATTGCTGCACACTAACTGCACCTTTCAAGGCGGGTGAAATTGCTGACCTTGAAAATGTGCAGAGAACCTTCACGGCACACATAAGTGCGATAAACCACCTCAATTACTGGGAACTCTTGAAATTCCTAAACCTGTACTCCCTGGAACGCAGGCGGAAGAGATACATTATTATATACACATGGAAAATTCTCGAGGGATTAGTACCAAACTTGCACACGAAAATCACTCCCTACGAAAGCAAAAGACTCGGCAGGCGATGTAACATCCCCCCAATGAAGAGCAGGGGTGCCACTAGCACGTTGAGGGACAACACAATAAGTGTCAGGGGCCCAAGATTGTTCAACTGCCTCCCAGCATACATCAGGGGGATTACCAACAAACCCCTGGCTGTCTTCAAGCAGGCACTGGACAGGCACCTAAAGTCGGTACCTGACCAGCCAGGCTGTGGTTCGTACGTTGGACTGCGTGCGGCCAGCAGTAACAGCCTGGTTGATCAGGCTCTGGTCCAACATGAGGCCTGGTCACAGACCGGGCCGCGGGGGCGTTAACCCCTGGAATTCTCTCCAGGTAAACTCCAGGTAATTGTAACAGTATACATTGCAGCAGTATATATTGTACCAGTATACAGTGTAACAGGATACATTGTAACAGTATATATTGTAATAGTATACATTGTAACAGTATACATTGCAGCAGTATATATTGTAACAGTATACATTGTAACAGTATACATTGTAACAGTATATATTGTAACAGTATACATTGTAACAGTATACATTGTAACAGTATACATTGTAACAGTATACATTGTAACAGTATACATTGTAACAGTATACATTGTAACAGTATACATTGTAACAGTATACATTGTAACAGTATACATTGTAACAGTATACAGTGTAACAATATACATTTTAACAGTATACATTGTAACAGTATACATTGTAACAGTATACAGTGTAACAGTATACAGTGTAAGATGAACAGATGCAGCATCACGCTACAACTACATCATCAGTGGTACTAAGTAAACACATCAGAACACAACATCCCAGGTGGTAACTCCTGCTTCCTCTTTGCAAATATTCAGAGTTTGAAATCAAATCAAAACGACAAAGTTGGTTATGTCAGTGGGATCCTGGCAGAAGTGAATGCCATGTTTGGAGCATTTACAGAAACACATACAAGGGAGGTTTTGGACGGAGAGATAAAGATAGAAAACTATAACATGTTTAGATGTGATAGAATTAATAGGTCACAGGGAGGAGTAGGACTCTATGTAAAAGATACTCTCTGTTGCACAGAAGTGCTGAACTCTACGAAGGATATAGTAGAAATTCTCGGCATTATAGTTTAAAATAGGAATTTGGTAATTATCCTAGTATACAAACCACCATCAGCAACTGCTGAGGAATTCACAGATCAGTTAAGGAAGATAGATAGCTATCTGGATAGACTAGAAAATCCCACCAAATATTATACTCATTGGAGACTTAATTAATCTCCCTCATGTAAAATAGAAGATGGCGCAACGCAACGTTGTACCAGAAATATCTCCTGGAAGTACCCCGGCTCAACAGGCACGTACCAGGGAACTAATGAGGCTTTGTGAAAAAGTACTCATTGAACCAACAGATAATTGATCCCACTAGAAATGAAAATACCCTGGATCTGATATTCACAAACAACGAGGAACTAATTAGAGACATAACAGTTACAAAAACAATATACGCTGGTCCTAACATCATAGAAGTTCAAACGAGTATTAACTCAGGGTTAGGGAACTGCGACACTAATGTTAAAGACAGGATGTTCAGTAAGTTTAATTTTATCAACCATAGAATTGACAGGGGAAAAATAAACCAAGAGCTATCAGACATATCCTGGGAATCAGACATAGGCGCCCTAAATCCCCACCAGTGCCTAGAGAAGCTGAACATAGAAGCATACAAGGTCTGTGTTAAACACAGACATAGCTCCTATGCATAAGGGAAGAAGTAGAGCACTAGCTAAAAATTACAGACCAGTAGCACTCACTTCTAATATATAATTCTTCGAAAGAGTGATGAGACGGCAGATTACAAACTTCATGGACCAGCACAACCAACATAACCCGAACCAGCATGGCTTTATAGCGGGACGATCATGCCTGTCACAGCTGCTGAACCATTATGACAGAATTACGGAGGCGTTGGAAGGTGACCAAAACGCAGATGTGATTTACACAAATTTCGCAAAGGCGTTTGACAAATGCGATCATAAAGTGATACCGCACAAAATAAGGTAGGCAGATGGATTTTCAGGTTCCTAACACAGAGAACACAAAAAATAGTAGTAAACAGAGCAAAATCCAGCATCAGCGAGGTGAAGAGCTCAGTGCCCCAAGGCACTGTCCTGGCACCTCTGCTGTTTCTCATCCTCATAGCAGTATATACAGTTTTGTATCATCATTTGCAGATGACACTAAAATAAGCAAGAAAGTCATTACGGTAGAGGACACTGAAAAATTACAGGACATAAGCAGAGTCTTCCAGTGGGCAGTGGAGAACATGACGTTCAATGGTGATAAGTTTCAGCTGCTTAGGTATGGAAAAAATGAAGAACTCAAAAGGAACACTATATACAAAACTCAAGAGGGTCACCAAATAGAACGAAAGGAACACGTAAAGGACTTGGGAATAATTATGTCTGCTGATCTTTCTTTTAAAGACCATAACAAGACAAAGATCACAACAGCCAGGAAGATGACGGGGTGGGTATTGAGAACTTTCAAAACAAGGGAAATAATGCCGATGGTGACACTTCAAATCGCTAGTGCTTCCTTATTTACAATATTACTCAGTGTTGGCGGCCCCAGTCAAGGCAGAAGAAATATCAGAGCTGGAACAAATAGAGAATTTTATGTTACACATAGAGCCAGTAATGCACCTAAATTACTGGGAACGCCTTAAGGCGGAGAGAGAGATACATGATAATATATACCTGGAAAGTACTCGAGGGCCTGGTCCCAAATCTGCACACTGCCATAACAACATACTGGAGTGAGAGATATGGGAGGAAGTGTAAAATAAACGCAGTGAAAAGCAGGGGTGCGGTGAGGACAATAAGGGAGCACTGTATCAGCATTCGTGGCCACAGATTATTCAACAGCTTACCAGAAGATATCAGAAACACTGCTGGAACAAGTGTAGAAAGTCTTCAAGAAGAAACTGGACAAGTATCTTCACCAGGTGCCTGATCAACCAGGCTGTGATGGAAGGGAAGGGCAGCGGGCCACCAGCAGCAACAGCCTGGTTGACCATGCAATCACTAGACTAGTCTGGCCCATGACCGGGCTCCGGGAGTAGTAAGACTGTCGAAACCCATCAAAGGTATATCAAAGGTACTAGGTGAACATGGACAGTACTACAGTGAACATGGACAGTACTACAGTGAACATGGACAGTACCACAGTACTGCCAGGTGAACATGAACAGTACCATAGTACTGCTAGGTGAACATGGACAGTTCCACAGTATTGCTAGGTGAACATGGACAGTACCACAGTACTGCTAGGTGAACATGAACAGTTCCACAGTATTGCTAGGTGAACATGGACAGTACCACTACTGCTAGGTGAACATGGACAGTGCCACAGTACTGCCAGGTGAACATGAACAGTACCACAGTACTGCTAGGTGAACATGAACAGTTCCACAGTATTGCTAGGTGAACATGGACAGTACCACAGTACTGCTAGGTGAACATGGACAGTACCACAGTACTGCCAGGTGAACATGGACAGTACCACAGTACTGCTAGGTGAACATGGACAGTACCACAGTACTGCTAGGTGAACATGAACAGTACCACAGTACTGCTAGGTGAACATGGACAGTACCACAGTACTGCTAGGTGAACATGGACAGTAAAACAGTACTGCTAGGTGAACATGGACAGTACCACAGTACTGCCAGGTGAACATGGACAGTACCACAGTACTGCTAGGTGAACATGAACAGTACCACAGTACTGCTAGGTGAACATGGACAGTACCACAGTACTGCTATATGAACATGGACAGTACCACAGTACTGCTAGGTGAACATGGACAGTATCACAGTACTGCTAGGTGAACATGGACAGTACCACAGTACTGCTAGGTGAACATGAACAGTTCCACAGTATTGATAGGTGAACATGGACAGTACCACAGTACTGCTAGGTGAACATGGACAGTACCACAGTACTGCCAGGTGAACATGGACAGTACCACAGTACTGCTAGGTGAACATGGACAGTACCACAGTACTGCTAGGTGAACATGGACAGTACCACAGTACTGCTAGGTGAACATGGACAGTACCACAGTACTGCTAGGTGAACATGGACAGTAAAACAGTACTGCTAGGTGAACATGGATAGTACCACAGTACTGCCAGGTGAACATGGACAGTACCACAGTACTGCTAGGTGAACATGAACAGTACCACAGTACTGCTAGGTGAACATTTACAGTACCACAGTACTGCTAGGTGAACATGGACAGTACCACAGTACTGCTAGGTGAACATGGACAGTACCACAGTACTGCTAGGTGAACATGGACAGTACCACAGTACTGCCAGGTGAACATGGACATTACCACAGTACTGCTAGGTGAACATGAACAGTACCACAGTACTGCTAGGTGAACATGGACAGTACCACAGTACTGCTATATGAACATGGACAGTACCACAGTACTGCTAGGTGAACATGGACAGTATCACAGTACTGCTAGGTGAACATGGACAGTACCACAGTACTGCTAGGTGAACATGGACAGTACCACAGTACTGCCAGGTGAACATGGACAGTACCACAATACTGCCAGGTGAACATGGACAGTACCACAGTACTGCTAGGTGAACATGGACAGTACCACAGTACTGCTAGGTGAACATGGACAGTACCACAGTACTGCCAGGTGAACATGGACAGTACTGCCAGGTGAACATGGACAGTACCACAGTACTGCTAGGTGAACATGGACAGTACTGCCAGGTGAACATGGACAGTACTGCCAGGTGAACATGGACAGTACTGCCAGGTGAACATGGACATACCACAGTACTGCTAGGTGAACATGGACAGTACTGCCAGGTGAACATGGACAGTACCACAGTACTGAGGTAACATGGACAGTACCCTAGGTGAACATGGACCCACATTGTAGGTAACAGGCCAGTATTGGGTGAACATGACAATTGCTAGGTAACATACACATTGGCTGGTAACATGACATATTGCAGGTAACTGACAATTGCTAGGTAAACTACCAGATTGTAGGTAAACTGACAATTGTAACCACGACATGGACAATACCCTATGACTGGTAAACTCACAACATGGTAAATACCAATGGTAATGCTAGCACATGGAGTGTAAACTGGACACATGGCTGGTGAAATACCATTGTATCTAGGCATCAATGGGGTAAACTACCCACATTGGGTAAACTACCCACATGGGGTAAACTACACAAAATACCAATGGGAACTATAATACACATAAATGAAAATCTCAAGTAATCAAGCCATAATATATATAAAATTGCACAAAAAATTATTATTGTAATAAACGAGGCAAATTACGAAAGTTATATTTTTTCAACCAATTTTTAGTTCCTTAATAAAATTAAAAATTTAATTTGTAGGGACAATTGATGATGTAAAACTGGCGAGGACTCTAGCGCCTAGTGTTCGATCTCGCTGTCAATAATTGTCTCGCTATCAATAATTGTCTCGCTGTCAATAATTGTCTTGATATCAATAATTGTCTCGCTATCAATAATTGTCTCGCTATCAATAATTGTCTCGCTATCAATAATTGTCTCGCTATCAATTACTGTCTCGCTGTCAATAATTGTCTCGCTATCAATAATTGTCTCGCTATCAATAATTGTCTCGCTATCAATTATTGTATCGCTGTCAATAATTGTCTCGCTGTCAATAATTGTCTCGCTATCAATTATTGTCTCGCTATCAATAATTGTCTCGCTATCAATAATTGTATCGCTATCAATAATTGTCTCGCTGTCAATAATTGTCTCGCTATCAATAATTGTCTTGCTATCAATAATTGTCTCGCTATCAATAATTGTCTCGCTGTCAATAATTGTCTCGCTATCAATTATTGTCTCGCTATCAATTATTGTCTCGCTATCAATTATTGTCTCGCTATCAATTATTGTCTCGCTATCAATTATTGTCTCGCTGTCAATAATTGTGTCGCTATCAATAATTGTCTCTCTATCAATTATTGTCTCGCTATCAATTATTGTCTCGCTGTCAATAATTGTCTCGCTATCAATAATTGTCTCGCTGTCAATAATTGTCTCGCTATCAATTATTGTCTCTCTATCAATAATTGTCTCGCTATCAGTAATTGTCTCGCTATCAATAATTGTTTCTGCTAACAGTTACAGAGGATGTTAAACTCAGAAAGTGGTTCTCCGTTTACTTCCCAGATCTTGGTTCACACACTGTGAGTTGGGTTGTGGATCCCTTCAAGTGTAACGCTGTTGATGTGCTAGAAGATCCTGAAGGATTGTCAGAGGTGCTAGAAGATCCTGAAGGATTGTCAGAGGTGCTAGAAGATCCTGAAGGATTGTCAGGGGCGCAAGAAGATCCTGGAGGATTGTCAGAGGCGCTAGAAGATCCTGGAGGATTGTCAGAGGCGCTAGATCCTGGAGGATTGTCAGAGGTGCTAGAAGATCCTGAAGGATTGTCAGGGGCGCTAGAAGATCCTGAAGGATTGTCAGAGGTGCTAGAAGATCCTGAAGGATTGTCAGAGGTGCTAGAAGATCCTGAAGGATTGTCAGCGGCGCAAGAAGACCCTGGAGGATTGTCAGGGGCGCTAGAAGATCCTGAAGGATTGTCAGAGGTGCTAGAAGATCCTGAAGGATTGTCAGAGGTGCTAGAAGATCCTGAAGGATTGTCAGAGGTGCTAGAAGATCCTGAAGGATTGTCAGGGGCGCAAGAAGATCCTGGAGGATTGTCAGAGGCGCTAGAAGATCCTGGAGGATTGTCAGGGGCGCTAGAAGATCCTGAAGGATTGTAAGAGGTGCTAGAAGATCCTGGAGGATTGTCAGTGTCGCTAGAAGATCCTGGATGATTGTCAGAGGTGCTAGAAGATCCTGAAGGATTGTCAGAGGTCCTAGAAGATCATGAAGGATTGTCAGAGGCGCAAGAAGATCCTGGAGGATTGTCAGAGGTGCTAGATCCTGGAGGATTGTCAGAGGTGCTAGAAGATCCTGAAGGATTGTCAGAGGTGCTAGAAGATCCTGAAGGATTGTCAGAGGCTCAAGAAGATCCTGGAGGATTGTCAGAGGCGCTAGAAGATCCTGGAGGATCGTCAGAGGCGCTAGAAGATCCTGAAGGATTGTAAGAGGTGCTAGAAGATCCTGGAGGATTGTCAGTGTCGCTAGAAGATCCTGGAGGATTGTCAGAGGTGCTAGAAGATCCTGAAGGATTGTCAGAGGTCCTAGAAGATCCTGAAGGATTGTCAGAGGCGCTAGAAGATCCTGGAGGATTGTCAGAGGCGCTAGAAGATCCTGGAGGATTGTCAGAGGTGCTAGAAGATCCTGGAGGATTGTCAGAGGTGCTAGAAGATCCTGAAGGATTGTCAGAGGTGCTAGAAGATCCTGGAGGATTGTCAGAGGTGCTAGAAGATCCTGAAGGATTGTCAGAGGTGCTAGAAGATCCTGGAGGATTGTCAGAGGTGCTAGAAGATCCTGAAGGATTGTCAGAGGTGCTAGAAGATCCTGAAGGATTGTCAGCGGTGCTTGAAGATCCTGAAGGATTGTCAGAGGTGCTAGAAGATCCTGGAGGATTGTCAGAGGTGCTAGAAGATCCTGGAGGATTGTCAGAGGTGCTAGAAGATCCTGGAGGATTGTCAGCGGTGCTAGAAGATCCTGGAGGATTGTCAGAGGAGCTAGAAGATCCTGAAGGATTGTCAGAGGTGCTAGAAGATCCTGGAGGATTGTCAGAGGAGCTAGAAGATCCTGAAGGATTGTCAGAGGTGCTAGAAGATCCTGGAGGATTGTCAGAGGAGCTAGAAGATCCTGAAGGATTGTCAGAGGTGCTAGAAGATCCTGAAGGATTGTCAGAGGTGCTAGAAGATCCTGAAGGATTGTCAGAGGTGCTAGAAGATCCTGAAGGATTGTCAGAGGTGCTAGAAGATCCTGAAGGATTGTCAGAGGCGCTAGAAGATCCTGAAGGATTGTCAGAGGAGCTAGAAGATCCTGAAGGATTGTCAGAGGTGCTTCTTCAACTTCGCTCCAACAATGAAGTGTTCAGTTTCAGAACAATGCAGACCTGTCCATTTTTTTGGATGGCAGGAGCTGCAAAGGCTTTAAAAAATGCACACGAGGAAGCAATACAAATACTGCTGCCATTTGCAACTACCTGTCTTTGCCAACAAGGATATTCCACTCTCATTAACTTGTAAACAAAGTCCAGAAGTTGGTTGACCGCCCAAGACAGTGTCCACATCGCTCTGACATCAAAAAGCCATAATTTTGATGATGTATCAAAAATAAATCATCATTACTCTGAAACCGGAAGTGAAAATGTTTTCAATGAAATTCTTTAGTTCCTTAATGAGATTTTTATTAAATTTGTCTGTTACTTTTTTTTATTTCATGCAGTTTTATTTTTAATTTTTTTTTTTTTTTTAATTTTGTGTTTTATTTTTAAAGTTTTTTTATCGCGTATAATACAAACTTTTCAGTTTGTATGACTATTCTCCATATAAATGGATTCAATAAATTATTTTAAATATGAATGCTCCTTGTGTTGATGTTCCTTATGTTGATGTTCCTTGTGTTGATGCTCCTTATGTTGAGGTTTCTTGTGTTGATGTTCCTTATGTTGATGTTCTTTGTGTTGATGCTCCTTGTGTGGATGTTCCTTGTGTTGATGTTCCTTGTGTTGATGTTCCTTGTGTTGATGTTCCTTGTGTTGATGTTCCTTGTGTTGATGTTCCTTGTGTTGATGTTCCTTGTGTTGATGTTCCTTATGTTGATGTTCCTTGTGTTGATGCTCCTTGTGTTGATGTTCCTTGTGTTGATGTTCCTTGTGTTGATGTTCCTTGTGTTGATGTTCCTTGTGTTGATGTTCCTTGTGTTGATGTTTCTTGTGTTGATGTTCCTTATGTTGATGTTCCTTGTATTGATGCTCCTTGTGTTGATGTTCCTTGTGTTGATGTTCCTTGTGTTGATGTTCCTTGTGTTGATGTTCCTTGTGTTGATGCTCCTTGTGTTGATGCTCCTTTTGTTGATGTTCCTTGTGTTGATGTTCCTTGTGTTGATGTTCCTTGTGTTGATGTTCCTTGCGTTGATGTTCCTTGTGTTGATGTTCCTTGTGTTGATGTTCCTTGTGTTGATGTTCCTTGTGTTGATGTTCCTTGTGTTGATGTTCCTTGTGTTGATGTTCCTTGTGTTGATGTTCCTTGTGTTGATGTTCCTTGTGTTGATGCTCCTTGTGTTGATGTTCCTTGTGTTGATGTTCCTTGTGTTGATGTTCCTTGTGTTGATGTTCCTTGTGTTGATGCTCCTTGTGTTGATGCTCCTTGTGTTGATGCTCCTTTTGTTGATGTTCCTTGTGTTGATGTTCCTTGTGTTGATGTTCCTTGTGTTGATGTTCCTTGCGTTGATGTTCCTTGTGTTGATGTTCTTTGTGTTGATGTTCCTTGTGTTGATGTTCCTTGTGTTGATGTTCCTTGTGTTGATGTTCCTTGTGTTGATGTTCCTTGTGTTGATGTTCCTTGTGTTGATGCTCCTTGTGTTGATGTTCCTTGTGTTGATGTTCCTTGTGTTGATGCTCCTTGTGTTGATGCTCCTTTTGTTGATGTTCCTTCTGTTGATGTTCCTTGTGTTGATGTTCCTTGTTTGATGTTCCTTGCGTTGATGTTCCTTGTGTTGATGTTCCTTGTGTTGATGTTCCTTGTGTTGATGTTCCTTGTGTTGATGTTCCTTGTGTTGATGTTCCTTGTGTTGATGTTCCTTGCGTTGATGTTCCTTGTGTTGATGTTCCTTGTGTTGATGTTCCTTGTGTTGATGTTCCTTGTGTTGATGTTCCTTGTGTTGATGTTCCTTGTGTTGATGCTCCTTGTGTTGATGCTCCTTTGTTGATGTTCCTTGTGTTGATGTTCCTTGTGTTGATGTTCCTTTGTTGATGTTCCTTGTGTTGATGCTCCTTGTGTTGATGCTCTTTTTGTTGATGTTCCTTGTGTTGATGTTCCTTGTGTTGATGTTCCTTGTGTTGATGTTCCTTGCGTTGATGTTCCTTGTGTTGATGTTACTTGTGTTGATGTTCCTTGTGTTGATGTTCCTTGTGTTGATGTTCCTTGTGTTGATGTTCCTTGTGTTGATGTTCCTTGTGTTGATGCTCCTTGTGTTGATGTTCCTTGTGTTGATGTTCCTTGTGTTGATGTTCCTTGTGTTGATGTTCCTTGTGTTGATGCTCCTTGTGTTGATGCTACTTTTGTTGATGTTCCTTATGTTGATGTTTCTTGTGTTGATGTTCCTTGTGTTGATGTTCCTTGTGTTGATGTTCCTTGCGTTGATGTTCCTTGTGTTGATGTTCCTTGTGTTGATGTTCCTTGTGTTGAGGTTTCTTGTGTTGATGTTCCTTGTGTTGATGTTCCTTGTGTTGATGTTCCTTGTGTTGATGTTAATTGTGTTGATGTTAATTGTGTTGATGTTCCTTGTGTTGATGTTCCTTGTGTTGATGTTCCTTGTGTTGTTCCGGAGTCTGTGGACTCGCAAGTCTAGGGGGGAGGGGTTACCTTCGCTCTACACAAATTTGTTTTGGGGTAATAAACGAAAAATGTTGGCCGACCCTTGAGCAAGGTGATCATGGGCAGCACCTGCACAGGTGTAAGGTAACCCAGCCCGGTAATCAAACCCGGGGTTCATTCTGTTGTGCACTAGATGCTCCATCACAGAGCTACGGTATGTGAGGTCACGTGATTGTTGACACAAGTGAGGGATAGATTATCTATCCTGAGATGAACACTTAATTGAGATAAGTGGAAATGACTTTGAGAGTTTTTATACATCGTTATATCTGATTATATCCTGTTATATCCAGGGTCATATTACCCATTAGGCACAGCAGGCACAGTGCCAACGATTATTTTAAGGCTTGCGGGAAAAAATGTGATTTAAAATCAAATTTATTAATCATAAAGTCACAATAGCTGGAACAATATACATATAACTTGTACTTAAGGGCATGAAACTTACAAACAGGTATTGGTCTGACTGGGACCATCAACTAGTGACACTGAAGAGAAGAAAAGGAGGCCAGAATATTGTATACGAGAGGAAGGTGGGCGGGGAGTGGTAGAACGAGACTGAGTAGTAACAGTAGTGGTGAAGATTGAGACACTTATGCAACATATGGGAATCTTATAGATTCCCATATGTTGCATAAGTGTCTCAATCTTCAACTTGTTGGTTTTCAAAACCATTTATCACAACAGTGGTGGTGTTGGTGGTGGTAGTTGTTGTTGTTGCAGAAAACTGGGGGAGGGAAGTGGCAGAGAGTGTAGTATTATTGAAGAAATAGTAGTAGTATTAGTGGAGGTAGTCCACAGAACAAGAGAACAGAGGAGCACTGCAGGAGAGCTACTGCACGGGTAGGACATAACCCACGCAGGACAAAAACCCTAGAGGACAGAACCCGCCTTGGCAGAAGACTGGACAGGCAATGAAAATGTAGGAAAGGAGATGTAAGGAGAGGAGGAGGAGGAGTCAAAGATCAGGTAAAGTGACGAGTGTTCTGAAGTTTGGAACACTTGACAATGTAATGAGAAAGGAAGGCATCAACAGAGACAAAGCCACGACTAAGATTTATCATATTAAGAAAGTTGTGTTACAAGGGATAGTTCAAGAGGACGGCGACTCTGAAGGCTAGAAGAAGGGTAGACAGTTCTAACAGAGGACCAGTAAATATAGTGACTGTGATCTCTAAAATGACAGAAAAGAGCATTATTGATGTCGGCAAGTCTAATACTTCTTTTGTGTTCTTCAAGTTTGTCAGAAAGAGAGCGGCCAGTTTCTCCAAAGTACTGGAGAGGAGAAGAGGAGCAGGAAATGGAGTAGCCTCCAGGAGCATCTGTAGCAGCAGGAGGGCAGGTACGAACTAGATTACTACGAAGGATGTTAGTTTAGCGAAAACTAAGTCAGATATCTGAAGAATTAGACACATGTGCAACATCTTGGAGTCTTTATTTGTAGACGATTTGCCCTCCAGTGTCTTTATCAATACAAGGACATAATGTGAAGAATGTAGAATGTAGAAATTCATCTAGGAGGTATTACAAAGCATTCACGTACAGTCTGATATCTAAAGAACGGAGAGACAGGTGTTAAGATTAGGGAAAACTGGAGATACGGGGAAGGCAAAGAACAGATGTGACAGGAGAAGAGAGTCTGGGAGAGATGTAAGTTCTCTCTGCACGCAAGTAGACAGAGTTCGCGAACTCAGCTTCTGATTTCAACCCCCTGGTTCACTCTTACTAGTGAAGGTGCCTAGAGCAGTTGACGTGTGCAGGTACTCCTCTCTCCTCGGTACTAGTGAAGGTACCTAGAGCCAGTTGACGTGTGCAGGTACTCCTCTCTGCTCGGTATTATGTACATCATTGACCAAACTGATTTACATGAAGGACTAATTTGAAGATCTTTTTTTTTTGGGTCGACTTCACAATTACTAATTTTGTTATTGGTTTTAGATTCAGATATACACAGGTGTTACACACGTATTACGCAGATGTTAATACGTATTAAACAGGTGTTATACATATATTACACAGGTATAAACCTTTTAATTAATAAAAGAAAGGAAATGAATGTGCTCTTTGTCCATTTAAATGTCCTGTTCTGGGGTACTCAGAAGTATCTCTTTATTTCCTAAATATTGTCTACTGTTCTTCTCGGTGTCACAGGTGTTACACAGGTGTTACACAGGTGTTACATAGGTATTACACAAGTATTACACAGGTGTTACTCAGATGTTACACACGTATTACACAGGTATTACTCAGGTGTTACACACATATTACACAGGTGTTACACACGTATTACACAGGTGTTACGCGTGTTACTCAGGTGTTACACAGGTGTTACACACGTATTACACAGATGTTACACAGGTGTTACTCAGGTGTTACACACGTATTACGCAGGTATTACACAGGTGTTACGTATTACACATGTGTTACGTATTACACAGGTGTTACATCAGAAAGAAACATCAATGCTCTCTTTGACACAAATACTTTAATAATAGTTTACCATTGCAAACAAACAAACAAACAAACAAATATAAAATACCGGTATAGGCCTCTAAAATGAAAAAAAAAAATTCTGGCACCAAAATGATCTTTTACAATAATTTGTTAATGTTGATGTTGACCTCTGAAAATAATATGTATTATGTCCACTATAGATATGTTCACTATAGGCACGTCCACTATAGACACGTCCACTATAGACACGTCACTATAGATATGTTAATTATAGAGACGTGTGATTAATATGTGTTACTAAGTGTGATAATTTATGTAAGTGTATTTATGTGTTACTGAATAAAATTAGTTACTATGACATGATGAGTAGAAGTAATTAGAACGTCAAGGTGAGAACGATTTACGTTCAGTTTCAGATCGTGTTGGCACTGGTTTGAAGGTTAGACGTGATCTAATTTCTTAGGTAAGACACATAGGCAACAGTTAGGTATCTTGATTCCGAAACGTATCGCCTACACAGTAGGCTTCTCCAGTCGAGTACTTTTCTGTACTCGACTGACGAAGTCTACTGTGTAGGTGAAATGTTTCAGAATCAAGATACCTAACTGTTGCCTATGTGTCTTACCTAACAACCTGTCGGTATTGTATACCATTTTAATGATTTAATTTACAGAGTGTCTGAAGATATGGTCATGCTGGACACGTCATCAGCTACATAACTCAGCCATAACTGCCCAGTTATGGCTGAGTTACGTTAAGGATGACTTATTTCCATTGGGGTGCTTGAACACATCTATAGTGAACGTATCTATAATGCAGAACAACCACTGTGAAAAATAGTGAAATTCCAAGCGCTTTCGTGATTTTCTCACATTATCAAGGAACTGTTCCTTGATAATGTGAGAAGTCACGAAAACGCTTGGAATTTCACTATTTTTCAGTGGTTGTTCTGCATATTGTGATATTATTTGTTTACTGTGATCTTATTGAATATCTAGAGTGTTATCTTTGTTTCCAGAGCTTCGTGTGTACTGTGTATGTTATACAAGTGTATGAATAAGTGAGGCTCAAGGTCTCCCATACAAGTGTGTGAATAACTGAGGCTCAAGGTCTCCCATACAAGTGTGTGAATAACTGAGGCTCAAGGTCTCCCATACAAGTGTATGAATAACTGAGGCTCAAGGTCTCCCATACAAGTGTGTGAATAACTGAGGCTCAGGGTCTCCCATACAAGTGTGTGAATAACTGAGGCTCAAGGTCTCCCATACAAGTGTATGAATAACTGAGGCTCAAGGTCTCCCATACAAGTGTGTGAATAACTGAGGCTCAAGGTCTCCCATACAAGCAAACATTGGAGAAGCTTGAGTCAGTGTGTCACTGTGCTGTCGCTGGTCTTCTTGTAAACAATCTCTCCTGAAGACGCTCGTAAGCTCCTTGTACATAATTATTATCGCATTTGTTTTGTTTGTTTGGTCAGCTTTAAGCTTGTGGTTAGCTTTAAGCTTGTGGTCAGCTTTAAGCTTGTGGTTAGCTTTAAGCTTGTGGTCAGCTTTAAGCTTGTGGTCAGCTTTAAGCTGGTGGTCAGCTTTAAGCTTGAGGTCAGCTTTAAGCAGGTGGTCAGCTTTAAGCTTGTGGTCAGCTTTAAGCTTGTGGTCAGCTTTAAGCTTGTGGTCAGCTTTAAGTTTTTAGTCAACTTTAAGCTTGTGGTCAGCTTTAAGTTTGTGGTTAGCTTTAGGCTTGTGGTCAGCTTTAAGTTTGTGGTCAGCTTTAAGCTTGCGGTCAGCTTTAAGTTTGTGGTCAGCTTTAAGCTGGTGGTACAGGTGTTGCTGGTGGTGCAGGTGTTGCTGGTGGTGCAGGTATTGCTGGTGGTGCAGGTGTTGCTGGTGGTACAGGTGTTGCTGGTGGTACAGGTATTGCTGGTGGTACAGGTGTTGCTGGTGGTGCATGTGTTGCTGGTGGAGCAGGTGTTGCTGGTGGTACAAGTGTTGCTGGTGGTGCAGGTGTTGTTTGTGGTGCAGGTGTTGCTGGTGGTTCAGGTGTTGCTGGTGGTACAAATTTTGCTGGTGGTACAGGTGTTGCTAGTGGTACAAACGTTGCTGGTGGTACAGGTGTTGCTTGTGGTGCAGGTGTTGTTGGTGGTGCAGGTGTTGCTGGTGGTACAGGTGTTGCTGGGGCTGCCAGTGTTGCTGGTGGTGCAGGTGTTGCCGGTGGTACAGGTGTTGCTGGTGGTAGAGGTATTGCTGGTGGTACAGGTGTTGCTGATGGTACAGGTATTGCTGGTGGTACAGGTGTTGCTGGTGTTGCAGGTGTTGCTGGTGGCGCAGGTGCTGCTGGTGGTACAAGTGTTGCTGGTGGTGCAGGTGGTGCTGGTGGTGCAGGTGTTGCCGGTGGTACAGGTGTTGCTGGTGGTACAGGTATTGCTGGTGGTACAGGTGTTGCTGGTGGTACAGGTGTTGTTGGTGGTGCAGGTGTTGTTGGTGTTGCAGGTGTTGCCGGTGGTATAGGTATTGCTGGTGGTACAGGTGTTGCTGGTGGTGCAGGTGTTGCTGGTGGTACAAATGTTGCTGGTGGTACAGGTGTTGCTGGTGGTACAGGTGCTGCTGGTGGTGCAGGTATTGCTGGTGGTACAAATGTTGCTGGTGGTACAGGTGTTGCTGGTGGTACAGGTGTTGTTGGTGGTGCAGGTGTTGCTGGTGGTGCAGGTGTTGCCGGTGGTACAGGTATTGCTGGTGGTACAGGTGTTTCTGGTGGTGCAGGTGTTGCTGGTGGTGCAGGTGTTGCCGGTGGTACAGGTGTTGTTGGTTGTAGAGGTATTGCTGGTGGTACAGGTGTTGCTGGTGGTACAGGTGTTGCTGGTGGTACAGGTGTTGTTGGTGGTGCAGGTGTTGTTGGTGTTGCAGGTGTTGCCGGTGGTACAGGTATTGCTGGTGGTACAGGTGTTGCTGGTGGTGCAGGTATTGCTGGTGGTACAAATGTTGCTGGTGGTACAGGTGTTGCTGGTGGTACAGGTGTTGTTGGTGGTGCAGGTGTTGCTGGTGGTGCAGGTGTTGCTGGTGGTACAGGTGTTGCTGGTGGTGCAGGTGTTGCTGGTGGTGCAGGTGTTGCCGGTGGTACAGGTGTTGCTGGTGGCACAGGTATTGCTTGTGGTACAGGGGTTGCCGGTGGTACAGGTATGGCTGGTGGTACAGGTGTTGCTGGTGGTGCAGGTGTTGCTGGTGGTGCAGGTCTTGCCGGTGGTACAGGTGTTGCTGGGGGCACAGGTATTGCTTGTGGTACAGGTGTTGCTGGTGGTACAGGTGTTGCTTGTGGCACAGGTGTTGCTGGTGGTACAGGTATTGCTTGTGGTACTGATGTTGCTGGTGGTACAGGTGTTGCTGGTGGTACAGGTGTTGCTGGTGGTACAGGTGTTGCTGGTGGTACAGGTGTTGCTGGTGGTACAGGTGCACTCATTGTCCCAACATGAAGGGTCAGTTGCACAGGTGTTGCTGGTGGTACAGGTATTGCTTGTGGTACTGATGTTGCTGGTGGTACAGGTGTTGCTGGTGGTACAGGTGTTGCTGGTGGTACAGGTGTTGCTGGTGGTACAGGTGTTGCTGGTGGTACAGGTGCACTCATTGTCCCAACATGAAGGGTCAGTTAAGGGCTACACTTGACCTTTCAGACTGAGAGGAAGGGAGGAAGGGAGGGGGAGGCAAGCCTCCTTCATTCTCCCCCCCCCCTCTCTCCCTCTCCTTACCCCTCCCCTCCCCTCCCTCTTCCCTTCTCAGGTAGAGTCGTGATTAGGAAGACCATGACGCTATGAGGCGCCATGTGTGTGTATATTTACTCACATATGTTGTGCCAAGGGTCGAGTTTCAGCTCCTGGCCCTTATTTTTTTTTGTGTGTGTGTGTGTACTGGTGTACTTACCTAATTGTGCTTGCTTGGAGGTTGAATCACATCTCCCGGCCCAGCCTGTCAACACTTATTCACCTATTTCCGGCTTTTAGGTCCCGATCGTACCTACTCCTGAAATTGTGTACGTTGTCTGCCTCCTCCCTCCCCCACCCTCTCACCACCCACTGACCATCCACTCCCCACAAACTCACCACCCACTCCACACCCACTCCACACCCACTCCCCACCTACTCCACACCCACTCCCCACCTACTCACCACCCACTTCCTACCCATTATCCACTCACTTCCCACCCACTCCCCACCCACTCACCACCCTGAGCCCAGAACACCACTCCCTATCCTGACCCAGGAGTGACAGTGGTGAGGGTAGGTTGAAGGTGCTCACTCAGTCTACCTCTCCTTGCTAGTAGAGTAATCTACGGCAACTGAACTACCATCTACTACTATCCTTGTTTTAACCATCCTGCTCTACGAGGAGACAGGTATACTGGACTGTAAGTTATACTGAACTAGGTATACTGCAATGTAAGATATACTGGACCAGGTATACTGCACTGTAAGGGATACTGGATCAGGTATACTGCACAGTAAGGTATACTAGACCAGGTATACTGCCATGTAAGGGATACTGGACCAGGTATACTGCACTGTAAGGGATACTGGACCAAGTAAACTGCACTGTAAGGTAAACTGGACCAGGTAAACTGCACTGTAAGGGATAATTGACCAGGTAAACTGCACTGTAAGGGATACTGGACCAGGTATACTGCACAGTAAGGTATACTAGACCAGGTATACTGCACTGTAAGATATAGTGGACCAGGTACATTGCACTGTAAGGGATACTGGACCCGGTATACTGTAAAGTATACTGGATCAAGTATACTGCACTGTAAGGTATAGTGGACCAGGTATACTGCACTGTAAGGAATACTGGACCAGGTATACTGCACTGTAAGGTATACTGGACCATATATACTGCACTGTAAGGGATATTGGACCAGTTATACTGCACTGTAAGGTATACTGGACAAGGTATACTGCACTGTAAGGTATACTGGACCAGGTATACTGTAAAGGATACTGAACCAGGTATACTACATTGTAAGGAATAGTGAACTGTAAGGTATACTGGATCAGGTATACTGCACTGCAAGGTATAGTGGACCAGGTATACTGCACTGTAAGGGATACTGGACCAGGTATACTGCACTGTAAGGTATGGTGGACTGGATATACTGCACTGTATGGGATACTGGACTAGGTATACTGCACTGTAAGGTATACTGAACCAGGTATACTGCACTGTAAGGTATGCTGAACCAGGTATACTGAACGAGGTATAACTGAAAAGGGGGAGGGGAGGTAAGTGGGCGGTGTTTCTAATAGGATGACGAGGTGTGGGTGTGGTGGTGGGTGGTGAGCGTAGTGGGTGTGGTGGTGGGTGGTGAGTGTGGTGGTGGGTGGTGAGTGTAGTGGGTGTGGTGGTGAGTGTAGTGGGTGTTCTTGTTGGATAAAGGTGTGGGTGACCCCTTGACCTGGCCTGCTCACCTTGACCTTCACTGCCCACCACTATCCCCACCACACCCACACAACACTTTCTGTCTTCATTAACAACGCTGAAAGTGTTCTTGTGTTGCGAAATAACTGCTCTTGGGAGACTTTTTTGGCACCACACTGTGAGGGCTTCTAGACACCATAACGTAGTAATAACGGAATTTTTAACTTCAGTCAAATAGGTTGGTCTACTTTGACTGGAAATTTAGAGTCCAGTGACTTCCTGGAAGTATTCCAGGACTGATTTTTGAAGCAGTTGGTAACGGAACCTACCAGAGGTAATAATCTGCTAGACCTGGTTTTGTCAAATAAGGAAATTCTCTTTAATAATCTAGAGATCGCTGAGAAAATTACCTGGGTGGGTTGAACTGGAATGACCTGACTATGGGTCAGGTAGGTGGTGATGGTTGCCGATATGACGTTTTCCAGAGCATAGTTCTAGCTGATCAGACAACTTATGTTCCAAATACAGAAAATATAATTAAATCAAACAAAAATGTCCCTAAATGGATAAACAGTAGATTAAAAAGCTCATTGGTCAAAAGAAAGGCATTTACAGGCGAGTCAAAAGGGAAGAGGGGCAGTTAAGAAATCAGTATATTCAATTAAAAAGAGAAATAAAAAAGAAAAAACAAAAACAAAAGGAGTTTGTGTGGTTAAAGTCACAAGGGATTCAAAGACTAACCCAAAAGGGTTCTTTCAGGTATACAGAAGTAAGATCAAGATAGACCCACTCAAAAGTTACTACGTCAGTTCAATGACAGTGATAAAGAAATGTGCAGAATTTTTAACACTTATTTCCTCTTAGTTTTTATGCAGGAAGATACTAGTGAAATTCCATAAATAATAACTTATGAAGACCAGGACGATAATAAAATATGCGTGATTAGGGTCACAAGTGATATGGTTCTTAGACAAATAGATAAGTTAAAACCTAACAAATTCCCAGGCCCTGATGAACTGTACACAAGGATTCTAAAGGAATGTAAGTTGGAACTTAGCAAACCTTTGGCTAATCTTTTCAACATATCTCTACAAACTGGCATAGTGCCAGACAATTAGAAAATGGCAAATGTGACACCTATCTACAAAGTAGGTGACAGGTTCTTTGCTTCGAACTATAGGCCAATAAGCCTAACCTCCATAGCGCGAAAATTGATGGAATCTATAATTGCCGAGGCAATTTGTAGCCATCTTGAAAGACATAAATTGATTAATGAATCTCAACACGGTTTTACAGAGAGGTGTTCCTGCCTTACGAACTTGCTAATTTTTCACTAAGGTATTTGAGGAGGTCGATCATGGTAATGAATATGATATTGTGTGTATGGACTTCAACGCACATGGAATAGGAATTTTTTTTTCCTGGATAGAGGCGTGGTTAATAGATAAGCAACAGAGAGCGGGCATAAATGGGTAGAAATAAGAGTGGGGGGACATCACGAGTGGTGTTCCACAGGGGTCAGTGCTGGGCCCCTTGATGTTTACAATTTACATAAACGACATAGATGAGGGTATAAATAGCGACATAAGAAAGTTTACAGATGACGCCAAAATAAGCCGTCGAATTAATTCAGTCAAGGCCACTAGAGTTCTCCAGGATGATCTGAATAGACTGATGCAGTGGTCGGTGAAGTTGCAGATGAAGTTTAACATAGACAAAAGCAAAGTTCTAAGCGTTGGAAAGTAAAATAACCATGATACATAAAGTAAATAATGTGGATCTTACTATCACTGAATGCGAGAAAGATTTGGAAGTTCTGGTTAGCAGTAAACTAAAGTAGAGACAACACTGCATAAGTGTTCGCAATAAAGTGATTGATAAGTATATCAAAAAGTATAACTAACAGAAGCCCTCAGGTTGTTCTTCAACTCTATATATCCTTGGTTAGGTCTCATCTAGATTATGCTGCACAGTTTTGGTCACCGTATTACAGAATGGATATAAATGCTCTGGAAAACGTACAAAGGAGGATGACAAAGTTGATTCCATGTATCAGAATCCTCAGTTTCTTTCAAAATTCTTCGTTTCAATCAGTAAAAGTCCTTCATATTCCTATTTCAAAATTTTTGATTTTTCAAAAAGTTTCGTGTGTTGGTGGTTGCCAGTGAGGCTTCACCTCCAGTGTGTTGTGGTTGACACTGAGGCTTCACCTCCAGTGTGTTGGTGGTTGACACTGAGGCTTCACCTCCAGTGTGTTGGTGGTTGACACTGATGCTTCACCTCCAGTGTGTTAGTGGTTGACACTGAGGCTTCACCTCCAGTGTGTTAGTGGTTGACACTGAGGCTTCACCTCCAGTGTGTTGGTGGTTGACACTGAGGCTTCACCTCCAGTGTGTTGGTGGTTGACACTGATGCTTCACCTCCAGTGTGTTAGTGGTTGACACTGAGGCTTCACCTCCAGTGTGTTGGTGGTTGCCAGTGAGGCTTCACCTCCAGTGTGTTGGTGGTTGACACTGAGGCTTCACCTCCATTGTGTTGGTGGTTGACACTGAGGCTTCACCTCCAGTGTGTTGGTGGTTGACACTGATGCTTCACCTCCAGTGTGTTAGTGGTTGACACTGAGGCTTCACCTCCAGTGTGTTAGTGGTTGACACTGAGGCTTCACCTCCAGTGTGTTGGTGGTTGACACTGAGGCTTCACCTCCAGTGTGTTGGTGGTTGCCAGTGAGGCTTCACCTCCAGTGTGTTGGTGGTTGACACTGAGGCTTCACCTCCAGTGTGTTGGTGGTTGACACTGAGGCTTCACCTCCAGTGTGTTAGTGGTTGACACTGAGGCTTCACCTCCAGTGTGTTGGTGGTTGACACTGATGCTTCACCTCCAGTGTGTTAGTGGTTGACACTGAGGCTTCACCTCCAGTGTGTTAGTGGTTGACACTGAGGCTTCACCTCCAGTGTGTTGGTGGTTGACACTGAGGCTTCACCTCCAGTGTGTTAGTGGTTGACACTGAGGCTTCACCTCCAGTGTGTTGGTGGTTGCCAGTGAGGCTTCACCTCCAGTGTGTTAGTGGTTGGCACTGAGGCTTCACCTCCAGTGTGTTAGTGGTTGACACTGAGGCTTCACCTCCAGTGTGTTAGTGGTTGACACTGAGGCTTCACCTCCAGTGTGTTAGTGGTTGACACTGAGGCTTCACCTCCAGTGTGTTAGTGGTTGACACTGAGGCTTCACCTCCAGTGTGTTGGTGGTTGACACTGAGGCTTCACCTCCAGTGTGTTGATGGTTGACACTGATGCTTCACCTCCAGTGTGTTAGTGGTTGACACTGAGGCTTCACCTCCAGTGTGTTAGTGGTTGACACTGAGGCTTCACCTCCAGTGTGTTGGTGGTTGACACTGAGGCTTCACCTCCAGTGTGTTGGTGGTTGACACTGAGGCTTCACCTCCAGTGTGTTAGTAGCTGACACTGAGGCTTCACCTCCAGTGTGTTGGTGGTTGACACTGAGGCTTCACCTCCAGTGTGTTAGTGGTTGACACTGAGGCTTCACCTCCAGTGTGTTGGTGGTTGACACTGAGGCTTCACCTCCAGTGTGTTGGTGGTTGACACTGAGGCTTCACCTCCAGTGTGTTAGTGGCTGACACTGAGGCTTCACTTCCAGTGTGTTGGTGGTTGACACTGAGGCTTCACCTCCAGTGTGTTAGTGGTTGACACTGAGGCTTCACCTCCAGTGTGTTGGTGGTTGTCACTGAGGCTTCACCTCCAGTGTGTCAGTGGTTGACACTGAGGCTTCACGTCCAATATGGCCGACAAGTAACTCATGACGTCAAATTCTGAAACATAAAAATGAATTCCATTTTGATTTTTGAAGGTCGACTCTCAACCCCATAATTGGTATTATTTACCCACACGGGTTTAGAGCATTCTTATGAGTATCATTAATAATAATAATAACAATACAACTACTACCACTACCAATAATAATAATAATAATAATAATAATAATAATAATAATAATAATAATAATAATAATAATATTAATAATAATAACATAGCATTATATATATAAAAAATTATATAATTCATAGTAATTAACCAATTCCCAGTTTCATGTTTTGAGCTCCATCTCCGGGGCCGCAGGAGGAGGTGATCAAGCAGAGAAAGTGTACAACTTTACCTTCCATTTAAGGTCGCTGCGCACTTAAAGAGGTCGCTGCGCACTTGTCGTTAAATATGTAATGTTGACGTAAGAGGCTTCGTTGTGGTGGGTGGCAAGTTACGTAGGTTGGTGCTGGAAGTCGATCATAGATGGCGTGCAGGGTGCCCTCCCCCTCCCCAGTGTGTGTTATACCTGGACCAGGAACTTGAGACAGTGTGGTGGTTTTTGTGTCAGGGACTCAGTGTATATAAAGTGAGAGGTGCATGTCTCTCAGTGTATATACAGTGAGAGGTGCATGTCTCTCAGTGTATATACAGTGAGAGGTGCATGTCTCTCAGTGTATATACAGTGAGAGGTGCATGTCTCTCAGTGTATATAAAGTGAGAGGTGCATGTCTCTCAGTGTATATACAGTGAGAGGTGCATGTCTCTCAGTGTATATACAGTGAGAGGTGCATGTCTCTCAGTGTATATACAGTGAGAGGTGCATGTCTCTCAGTGTATATACAGTGAGAAGTGCATGTCTCTCAGTGTATATACAGTGAGAGGTGCATGTCCCTCAGTGTATATACAGTGAGAAGTGCATGTCGCTCAGTGTATATACAGTGAGAGGTGCATGTCCCTCAGTGTATATACAGTGAGAAGTGCATGTCTCTCAGTGTATATACAGTGAGAGGTGCATGTCTCTCAGTGTATATACAGTGGGAGATGCATGTCTCTCAGTGTATATACAGTGAGAGGTGCATGTGTCTCAGTGTATATAAAGTGAGAGGTGCATGTCTCTCAGTGTATATACAGTGGGAGATGCATGTCTCTCAGTGTATATACAGTGAGAGGTGCATGTGTCTCAGTGTATATACAGTGGGAGATGCATGTCTCTCAGTGTATATACAGTGAGAGGTGCATGTGTCTCAGTGTATATACAGTGAGAGGTGCATGTCTCTCAATGTATATACAGTGAGAGGTGCATGTCTCTCAATGTATATACAGTGAGAGGTGCATGTCTCTCATTTTATATACAGTGAGAGGTGCATGTCTCTCATTTTATATACAGTGAGAGGTGCATGTCTCTCTGTGTAAATACACTGAGAGGTGCATGTCTCTCAGTGTATATACGGTGAGAAGTGCATGTATCTCAGTGTATTTACAGTGAGAGGTGCATGTCTCTCAGTGTATATACAGTGAGAGGTGTATGTCTCTCAGTGTATATACAGTGAGAGGTGTATGACTCTCAGTGTATATACAGTGGGAGATGCATGTCTCTCAGTGTATATACAGTGGGAGATGCATGTCTCTCAGTGTAAATACACTGAGAGGTGCATGTGTCTCAGTGTATATACAGTGAGAGGTGCATGTCTCTCAGTGTATATACAGTGAGAGGTGCATGTCTCTCAGTGTATATACAGTGAGAGGTGTATGTCTCTCAGTGTATATACAGTGAGAGGTGTATGTCTCTCAGTGTATATACAGTGAGAGGTGTATGACTCTCAGTGTATATACAGTGGGAGATGCATGTCTCTCAGTGTATATACAGTGGGAGATGCATGTCTCTCAGTGTATATACAGTGAGAAGTGCATGTCTCTCAGTGTATATACAGTGAGAGGTGTATGACTCTCAGTGTATATACAGTGGGAGATGCATGTCTCTCAATGTATATACAGTGAGAGGTGCATGTCTCTCAGTGTATATACAGTGAGAGGTGCATGTCTCTCAATGTATATACAGTGAGAGGTGTATGACTCTCAGTGTATATACAGTGGGAGATGTATGTCTGTCAGTGTATATACAGTGAGAGGTGCATGTCTCTCAGTGTATATACAGTGAGAGGTGTATGTCTCTCAGTGTATATACAGTGAGAGGTGCATGTCTCTCAGTGTATATACAGTGAGAGGTGTATGACTCTCAGTGTATATACAGTGGGAGATGTATGTCTGTCGGTGTACATACACTGTGAGGTTTACATCTCTCAGTTATGTACACAGAGTTTAATCTCCTTTTCTAGAGATGAAAGTGTTCTTGTCTGGTGGTGTACAGGTTCAGTACAGTCTTAGTGACCATTGTCATGGTGTTGTGGTTTACACCAGACCCTGGAGTGTACACACACTGATGTACACACAGTGTGTACAACTTATGTACAAATACACACTGTGTGTGTACACCATATTTGATATACACGATATAATTGATCTAACCACGAATTTCTCCCTCAAGGCTGTGAGGGAGTGGTGGTGGGAGGGAGGGATAGAGGGAGGGAGTGAAGGAGGAGGGAGGGAGGGAGGGAGGTAGTGATGGAGGATAGAGGGAGGGGTGAAGGACGAAGGAATAGATATAGAATTTACCGACGAAAGTGGCTAGTTTATTGTGTACCTCATATCCATCCTGTGGATGGATATAAGGTACATGCCCATCCATCGTCTCTCTGTCTGTCAAACTGCCAGAAGTACTTATAACCAAGACGAAGTCTGGCTACTACAACATCAGTCAGTACTTATAACCAAGACGAAGTCTGGCTACTACAACATCAGTCAGTACTTATAACCAAGACGAAGTCTGGCTACTACAACATCAGTCAGTACTTATAACCAAGACTAAGTCTGGCTACTACAACATCAGTCAGTACTTATAACCAAGACTAAGTCTGGCCACTACAACATCAGTCAGTACTTATAACCAAGACTAAGTCTGGCTACTACAACATCAGTCAGTACTTATAACCAAGACTAAGTCTGGCTACTACAACATCAGTCAGTACTTATAACCAAGACTAAGTCTGGCACTACAACATCAGTCAGTACTTATAACCAAGACTAAGTCTGGCCACTACAACATCAGTCAGTACTTATAACCAAAACTAAGCCTGGCTACTACAGCATCAGTCAGTACTTATAACCAGATAAGTGAGGAGAGAAGTGAAAGGAGTAGTATGTAGGAGAGTGAGGAGTGAAGTTGAGGGAGAGTGAAGTGAGGAAATGAGGGGTGAGTGGAAAGTGAGAAGCGTCATGGAGAGTGTTGATAGTGAAAGTGATGGAGGTAGGGGGGGGAATATGCTGCCACACACCGCCCCTCATGCATAGAGATTGCTTGCCTTGTGAGATGATCGAAGGTCTTGTGGTGAAATATGTTACACACACACACACACACACACACACACACACACACCTTGAAATTGTAAACTATGACCAACACCTGACGCTCGATAACGTCTGTTATATTAGTGAAGCAATGATAGCACTGTGTCTATGTTGTATATTATTCCAGGTTTATTATTCAAAGTCTCTCTCCTGGAGGAGACTACCTCCTCCAGGTATTGTACTCACCTCCTCCTCCTCCTCCTCCTCCGGCAGGTACAGTACTCACCTCCTCTTATTGAAGTCTGCCAGCTCCGGCTGACACTACTGAAGTCTGCCAGCTCAGGCTGACACTACTGAAGTCTGCCAGCTCAGGCTGACACTACTGAAGTCTGCCAGCTCGGCTGACACTACTGAAGTCTGCCAGCTCCGGCTGACACTACTGAAGTCTGCCAGCTCCGGCTGACACTACTGAAGTCTGCCAGCTCAGGCTGACACTACTGAAGTCTGCCAGCTCAGGCTGACACTACTGAAGTCTGCCAGCTCAGGCTGACACTACTGAAGTCTGCCAGCTCAGGCTGACACTACTGAAGTCTCCCAGCTCAGGCTGACACTACTGAAGTCTGCCAGCTCAGGCTGACACTACTGAAGTCTGCCAGCTCAGGCTGACACTCTGAAGTCTGCCAGCTCAGGCTGACACTACTGAAGTCTGCCAGCTCCGGCTGACACTACTGAAGTCTGCCAGCTCAGGCTGACACTACTGAAGTCTGCCAGCTCAGGCTGACACTACTGAAGTCTGCCAGCTCAGGCTGACACTACTGAAGTCTCCCAGCTCAGGCTGACACTACTGAAGTCTGCCAGCTCAGGCTGACACTACTGAAGTCTGCCAGCTCAGGCTGACACTACTGAAGTCTGCCAGCTCAGGCTGACACTACTGAAGTCTGCCAGCTCAGGCTGACACTACTGAAGTCTCCCAGCTCAGGCTGACACTACTGAAGTTCTGCCAGCTCAGGCTGACACTACTGAAGTCTGCCAGCTCAGGCTGACACTACTGAAGTCTGCCAGCTCAGGCTGACACTACTGAAGTTTGCCAGCTCAGGCTGACACTACTGAAGTCTGCCAGCTCAGGCTGACACATTTCAATACCTTACATGATCACCAGCCTGTGTGATGGAATATGACAGGAAAAAACAGCTAGCTTTCGTTCCCACTGTCTAACTACCATATAGAATAGTGTAGTGTGTGTTCTTACTATGTAGCTAATATATATATATATATATATATATATATATATATATATATATATATATATATATATATATATATATATATATATATATATATATATTATATATATATATATATATATATATATATATATATATATATATAATGTTGGGGATAATGACAGTAGTTTGTTGGACTAAGTATTGGTAGATGAAAGACTGCAGGATGTGCATGTTTACAGAGTAGCCATATATATTTTAGATCATTTTTTAGTTGTAGCTACAGTGACAGTAAAAGGTAGATTGGATACAAGGAAAATGGAATCAGTAAGAGAGAGGTGAAGGTCTATAAGCTAGAGGAGGCAGTTAGGGTAAGATATAAATAACTATTGGAGGATAGATGGGCTAGTGAGAGTGTAGGCAGTGGGGTAGAAGATGTATGGGGTAGGTTTAAAAATAGAGTGTTAGAGTGTTCAGCAGAAGTTTGTGGTTATAGGAAAGTGGGTGCGGGAAGGAAGAAGAGCGATTGGTGGAATGATGATGTAAAGAGAGTAGTAGGAGAGAAAAAGTTAGCATATGAGAGGTTTTTACAAAGTAGAAGTGATGCAAGGAAGGAGGAGTATATGGAGAGAAAAGGAGAGGTTAAGAGAGTGGTAAAGCAATGTAAAAAGAGAGCAAATGAGAGTGGTGAGATGTTATCAACAAATTTTGTTGAAAATAAGAAAAAGTTTTGGAGTGAGATTAATAAGTTGAGAAAGCCTAGGGAACAAATGGATTTGACAGTTAAAAATAGGAGAGGAGAGTTATTAAATGGAGAGTTAGAGGTATCGGGAAGATGGAGGGAATATTTCGAGGAGTTGTTAAATGTTGATGAAGATAGGGAAGCTATGATTTCATGTATAGGGCAAGGAGGAATAACATCTTATAGGAGTGAGGAAGAGCCAGTTGTGAGTGTGGGGGAAGTTCGTGGGGCAGTGAGTAGAATGAAAGGGGGTAAAGCAGCTGGGATTGATGGGATAAAGATAGAAATGCTAAAGGCAGGTGGGGATGTAGTTTTGGAATGGTTAGTTCTTTTATTTAATAAATGTATGGAAGAGAGTAAGGTACTTATAGATTGGCAGAGAGCATGCATAGTTCCTTTGTATAAAGGCAAAGGGGACAAAAGAGAGTGTAAAAATTGTAGGGGAATAAGTCTGTTGAGTGTACCTGGTAAAGTGTATGGTAGAGTTATTATTGAAAGAATTAGGAGTAAGACGGAGAGAAGGACAGCAGATGAACAAGGAGGCTTTATGTAGGGTAGGGGGTGTGTAGACCAAGTGTTTACAGTGAAACATATAGGTGAACAATATTTAGATAAGGGTAAAGAGGTGTTTGTGTCATTTATGGATTTGGAAAAGGCATATGATAGGGTGGATAGGGGGGCAATGTGGCAGATGTTGCAAATGTATGGAATAGGAGGTAGGTTATTGAAAGCGGTGAAAAGTTTTTACGAGGATAGTGAGGCTCAGGTTAGAGTATGTAGGCGAGAGGGAGATTATTTCCCAGTAAAAGTAGGCCTTAGACAGGGATGTGTGATGTCACCGTGGTTGTTCAATATATTTATAGATGGGGTTGTAAGAGAAGTGAATGCTCGGGTGTTGGCAAGAGGTGTGGGGTTAAAAGATAAACAATCTAACACAAATTGGGAGTTGTCACAGTTGCTCTTTGCTGATGACACTGTGCTTTTGGGGAATTCTAAAGAGAAGTTGCAGAGGTTGGTGGATGAGTTTGGTAGGGTTTGTAAAAGAAGGAAATTAAAAGTGAATATAGGAAACAGTAAGGTGATGAGGATAACAAAAAAATTAGATAACGGAAGATTGGATATCAGATTGGAGGGAGAGAGTATGGAGGAGGTGAATGTGTTCAGATATTTGGGAGTGGATGTCAGCAGATGGGTATAGGAAGGATGAGGTGAATCATAGAATTAACGAGGGGAAAAGGGTGAGTGGTTCACTGAGAAGTCTGTGGAGACAAAGAACTTTATCCATGAAAGCAAAGAGGGGAATGTATGAGAGTATAGTTATACCAACACTCTTGTATGGGTGTGAGACATGGGTTGTGAATGTTGCAACAAGGAGAAGGCTGGAGGCAGTGGAGATGTCGTGTCTGAGGTCAATGTGTAGTGTGAATATAATGCAGAGAATCCGTAGTTTGGAAATTATTAGGTGTGGGATTACCAAAACTATTATCCAGAGAGCTGAGGAGGAGTTATTGAGATGGTTTGGATGTAGAGAGATTGAAACAAAATAGAATGACTTCGAGAGTGTATAAATCTGCAGTGGAGGGAAGGCTGGGTAGAGGTCGGCCTAGAAAAGGTTGGAAGGAATAGATAAAGGAGGTTTTGTGTGCGAGTGGCTTGGACTTCCAGCAAGCGTGCGTGAGCGTGTTAGATAGGAGCGAATGGAGACAAATGGTTTTTAGGACTTGACGTGCTGTTGGAGTGTGAGCAAGGTAACATTTATGAGAGGTTTCAGGGAAACCGGCAGGCCGGATTTGGTTCCTGGAGATGGGAAGTACAGTGCCGGCACTCTGAAGGAGGGGTGTTAATGTTGCAGTTTTGTAGCTGTAGTGTAAGCACGCCTCTGGCAAGACAGTGATGGAGTGAATGATGATGAAAGTTTTTCTTTGTCAGGCCACCCTGCCTTGGTGGGAAACGGACTATGTGTTAACTCCCGAGTACAGTTATAGAGGCTAAAACGTTGTGTAGTTTTAAAAATAGGCTAGATAAATATATGAGTGGGTGCGGGTGGGTGTGAGTTGGACCTGACTAGCTTGTGCTACTAGGTCAGATGCCGTGCTCCTTCCTTAAGTGAATGTAACCTGACATGGCTGGGTCGGGGCATTGGCTTAAGCCGGTGGGAGACTTGGACCTGCCTCGCATGGGCCAGTAGGCCTGCTGCAGTGTTCCTTCTTTCTTATGTTCTTATGTTCTTAATAATAATAAAATGATTGAGGTGTATAAATGGAAGACAGGAATAAATAAAGGGAATGTAAAGAGCGTGCTAGAAATATCTAGAATTGACTGGGACAAAATAAACCAAGAGCTATCAGACATATCCTGGAAATCAGACATGAGCGCCCTAAATCCCCACCATTGCCTAGAGAAGTGAACATAGAAGCATACAAGGTATGTATGAAGCACGTACCATTGAGGAAACCCCGAAGAAGATCAGATATAGAGAGAGAGCGTAGGAGATGGTACAGAAGAAAACGGGTTACTGAATTGCTTAAAAACACAAATATGTTGCAACAGAGGAGAGATAGTCTTAGCCGAGAGATCACTGAATTAGATCAAAAACTTAAGATGTCATACCTAACAGAAGAAGCACAAAGGGAACAAAGCTAAGAACTACCTGTAGAAGTGGGCCACTGTTGAGAGGATATTCGTATTCTGACGATGAACAGGAAATGAGTGAAATCCTAAAAGAACAGTATGAGTCAGTGTTCAGCAACCCACTAAATGACAGCAAGGTAGAAAATGCAGAAATATTTTTCACTCCAGCAGAAGGCTGCGCAGACCACCTAACCGACATTAGTACAAATCCCATAGATTTCGAAAAAGAAATGTACAACATACCCACTCACTCAGCACCTGGACCAGATTCATGGAATGCTTTATCTATAAAGAAGTGCAAAGTGCCATTATCAAGAGCCCTTAGTATTCTGTGGAGAAAGAGCTTAGATCTAGGTGAAATACCGGAGGCCTTAAAGAGTGCAGACATAGTTCCTTTGAATAAGGGAGGTAGTGGAGCACTAGCTAAAAATTACAGACCAGTAGCCCTCACTTCTCACATCATAAAAATCTTTGAAAGAGTGATGAGACGGCAGATTACAAACTTCATGGACCAGCACAACCAACATAACCCGAACCAGCATGGCTTCAGAGCGGGTCGATCATGCCTGTCACAGCTGCTGAACCATTATGACAGAATTACGGAGGCATTGGAAGACGACCAAAACGCAGATGTGATTTACACAGATTTTGCAAAGGCGTTTGACAAATGCGATCATGGAGGGCCATGGGCATTACGGGGAAGGTAGGCAGATGGATATTTGAGTTCCTAACACACAGAACACAAAAAGTAGTAGAGAACAGGGCAAGATCCAGCATCAGCGAGGTCAAAAGCTTAGTGCCCCAAGGCACTGTCCTGGCACCTCTGCTGTTTCTCATCCTCATAGCAGACATAGATAAAAACACCCGGCACACTTTTGTATCATCATTTGCAGATGACACTAAAATAAGCATGAAAGTCACTACGGTAGAAGACACTGAAAAATTACAGGACATAAGCAGGGTCTTCCATTGGGCAGTGGAGAACAACATGACGTTCAATGGTGATAAGTTTCAGCTGCTTAGGTATGGAAAAAATGAAGAACTCAAAAGGAACACTATATACAAAACTCAAGAGGGTCACCAAATAGAACGAAAGGAACACGTAAAAGACTTGGGAATAATTATGTCTGCTGATCTTTCTTTTAAATACCATAACAAGACAAAGATCACAACAGCCAGGAAGATGACGGGGTGGGTATTGAGAACTTTCAAAACAAGGGAAATAATGCCGATGGTGACACTCTTCAAATCGCTAGTGCTCCCTCACTTAGAATACTGCTCAGTGCTGACGGCCCCGTTCAGGTCAGGAGAAATATCAGAGCTGGAACAAATTCAGAGATCGTTTACGGCTCACATTGAGCCATTGAAACATCTAAATTATTGGGAACGCCTTCAAGTCTTGAACATGTAATCATTGGAGCGGAGGAGAGATACATGATAATATATACTTGGAAAGTACTTGAGGGCCTGGTCCCAAATCTGCACACTGCCATAACAACATACTGGAGTGAGAGATATGGGAGAAAGTGTAAAATAAACCCAGTGAGGAGCAGGGGTGCGGTGGGGACAATACGGGAACACTGTATTAACATCCGGGGTCCCAGACTATTCAACATCTTACCAGAAGATATCCGAAACATCGCAGGAACCAGTGTAGAAGCCTTCAAGAGGAAACTGGACAAGTATCTTCACCAGACCGGACCGCGGGGGCGTTGACCCCGGAACTCTCTCCAGGTAAACTCCAGGTGCCAGATCAACCAGGCTGTGACGGATATGTGGGGCAGTGGGCCTCCAGCAGCAACAGCCTGGTTGACCAGGCAAGCACTAGACGAGCCAGGCCCATGGCCGGGCTCAAGTTAGAAAAATTCAGATTCAGGAAGGATATAGGAAAGCATTGGTTTGGTAATAGAGTTGTGGATGAGTGAACTCCCGAGTACAGTTATAGAAGCTAAAACGTTGTGTAGTTTTAAAAATAAGTTAGATAAATACATGAGTGGGTGCGGGTGGGTGTGAGTTGGACCTGACTAGCTTGTGCTACTAGGTCAGATGCCGTGCTCCTTCCTTAGAGAATGGGACCTGACCTGACTACCTTAAGGCATTGGCTTAAGCCGGTGAGTGAATTGGACTTGCCTCGCATGGGCCAGTAGGCCTGCTGCAGTGTTCCTTCTTTCTTATGTTTTTATGTTTTTCGGGTCATCCTGCCTAGGTGTGAAAAGACTACGTGTTAATAATACTATATATGTATATATATATATATATATATATATATATATATATATATATATATATATATATATATATATATATATATATATATATATTACTAGAGTGTGGTCCTTGGCTGGTAACGTGAGACCTTGATTGGATCATGAAATGACAAAGATGTGAGGGTATGTATGCCATAATCTGTGCCCTGGCCTTCATATTCACACCACACACGCAGGTACGTACGTGCGTGTCCGTGTCTTATTTAGTTTTTTGAGTGTGTTTGCGTGTCTAAATTGCCTGTCTGAGCCGTCTACTTGCGAATGTCTGCGTGTCTTAGCTGACTACTTGCATATATCTGCGTGTGTTATGCGGCTAGTTGCGTCTCCGCAAGTTAGCTGGCCTCTGCGGGTGTGTTTTTGCCTGCGGGAGACGCAGGCATCTCAAGGCTTGCGGCTTGCGTCGAAGCTGAAGTTCATGACACAACACAAGGTCGGTGTCTGCTGTGGTCTGCTGCTGTGTACCTCCCTCACCACGAGTGTCTGCTGTGTACCTCCCTCACCACGAGTGTCTGCTGTGTACCTCCCTCACCACGAGTGTCTGCTGTGGTCTGCTGCTGTGTACCTCCTCACCACGGGTCGACAGGATACCTCAATACAGTTCAAGGCTTAGGTACAGCGATTCATTCAGAAACAAGGAACCAGTACCTACCTAGCTCCTGGCCTCCTACCTGTGCTACATCATTACATGGGAATTATCTGAATTACTATACAACGTAGATGCCTGAGGACTCGAGCCTCCGGTCAGGTAACTAAAAGAAGTGTCCTTGGTAGGCGCAACTGTACCCTAGGCCTCTAGGCACGGCCGTCCCTTTTTTTTTCATGTGTGTTAAAACAATCAAGAGTCTCAGTGAGTTAGCAATCACTTGTCCAATACTGTAATGAATTACGTTCGGTTTAACACGATATTTTTTGATCTTCGTTCAGAATGAAACTTGTGGTGGCAGCCAGGCTGATGGAGGTGTTGTTATTCCAATGGTAATTATCAATGAGAGATACAGGTAAGTTAGAGGTAAAGCCAGTGTATCATGTCAACACTGCACACCAACACTGTGGTGCAGTGTATCATGTCAACACTGTGGTGCAGTGTATCATGTCAACACTACACACCAACACTGTGGTGCAGTGTATCATGTCAACACTGCACACCAACACTGTGGTGCAGTGTATCATGTCAACACTGCACACCAACACTGTGGTGCAGTGTATCATGTCAATACTGTGGTGCAGTGTATCATGTCAACACTACACACCAATACTGTGGTGCAGTGTATCATGTCAACACTGTGGTGCAGTGTATCATGTCAATACTGTGGTGCAGTGTATCATGTCAACACTGTGGTGCAGTGTATCATATTAACACTACACACCAACACTGTGGTGCAGTGTATCATGTCAACACTACACACCAACACTGTGGTGCAGTGTATCATGTCAACACTGCACACCAACACTGTGGCGTGTATCATGTCAACACTGCACACCACACTGTGGTGCAGTGTATCATGTCAACACTGCACACCAACACTGTGGTGCAGTGTATCATGTCAACACTGTGGCAATCAGATCATGCACACCACCCCAACACTGTGCTGCAGTGTATCATGTCAACACACACACCAACACTGTGGTGCAGTGTATCATGTCAACACTGCACACCAACACTGTGGTGCAGTGTATCATGTCAACATCTGGGTATCTATATTGTAGACGTTTCGCCCTCCAGTGCGTTAACAACTCTGCCAGCTGCTACAATAAGGTTCATCCAACTAGGTATATGTCTATACATCATAGGAAGGTTAGCATGGGCCACCACTGTCACCACAGAGTCTCACACCAGCCTGGCGGCTCATAAAAAAATTCCATTTATTTTTCACTCGAACATTTTCCCACGAGGGGCGAGACCTCGCTCTTGGTCGTGATGGTGTCCCTGAGGTCGGCACTAGAGGGGCGAGACCTCGCTCTTGGTCGTGATGGTGTCCCTGAGGTCGCCACTAGAGGGGCGAGACCTCGCTCTTGGTCGTGATGGTGTCCCTGAGGTCGCCACTAGAGGGGCGAGACCTCGCTCTTGGTCGTGATGGTGTCCCTGAGGTCGCCACTAGAGTGGCGAGACCTCGCTCTTGGTCGTGATGGTGTCCCTGAGGTCGCCACTAGAGGGGCGAGACCTCGCTCTTGGTCGTGATGGCATCTTACCACGTCATCCAAAACATCAACTTCCACTATGATTATCTTCAATTTTTCTTCAAGGCGAGACCAGGAGACACGATAACATGAAGGTCAGTACTACGACCAGGAGACACGATAACATGAAGGTCAGTACTACGACCAGGAGACACGATAACATGAAGGTCAGTACTACGACCAGGAGACACGATAACATGAAGGTCAGTACTACGACCAGGAGACGATAACATGAAGGTCAGTACTACGACCAGGAGACACGATAACATGAAGGTCAGTACTACGACCAGGAGACACGATAACATGAAGGTCAGTACTACGACCAGAGAGACGATAACATGAAGGTCAGTACTACGACCAGAGACACGATAACATGAAGGTCAGTACTACGACCAGGAGACACGATAACATGAAGGTCAGTACTACGACCAGGAGACACGATAACATGAAGGTCAGTACTACGACCAGGAGAGACGATAACATGAAGGTCAGTACTACGACCAGGAGACACGATAACATGAAGGTCAGTACTACGACCAGGAGACACGATAACATGAAGGTCAGTACTACGACCAGGAGACACGATAACATGAAGGTCAGTACTACGACCAGGAGAGACGATAACATGAAGGTCAGTACTACGACCAGGAGACACGATAATATGAAGGTCAGTACTACGACCAGGAGAGACGATAACATGAAGGTCAGTACTACGACCAGGAGACACGATAACATGAAGGTCAGTACTACGACCAGGGAGAGACGATAACATGAAGGTCAGTACTACGACCAGGAGACACGATAACATGAAGGTCAGTACTACGACCAGGAGACACGATAACATGAAGGTCAGTACTACGACCAGGAGACACGATAACATGAAGGTCAGTACTACGACCAGGAGAGACGATAACATGAAGGTCAGTACTACGACCAGGAGACACGATAACATGAAGGTCAGTACTACGACCAGGAGAGACGATAACATGAAGGTCAGTACTACGACCAGGAGAGACGATAACATGAAGGTCAGTACTACGACCTTCCAGTGGAAGCTCTCCCTCACAACACAAAAAATTGGTCAGCATGTCTGAGATGACTATTTGTGTATGTCTGTGT
>WNWK01012771.1:47318-58131 GCA_009830355.1 Cherax destructor | reverse complement strand
TGTCGATTAGACACTAGGCCTGTTGTATGTATGTGTGTGTGTGTAACGAAACACTTCGAAATGTTTCGGCCCCGCCGGGAATTGAACCCGGGCCCTCCGTGCGTGAAGCAAGAGCGCTAGCCACCATGCCATCGGGGCGTGCGTGCGTGCGTGAGTGTGTGTGTGTGTGTACTCACCTAATTGTGGTTGCAGGGGTCGAGACTCAGCTCCTGGCCCCGCCTCTTCGCTGTCTGCTACTGGGTCTCTGCTCTCCCTTCTCCATGAACTTTATCATACCTTGTCTTAAAACTATGTATGGTTCCTGCCTCCACTATATCTTTCTCTAGACTATTCCACTTCCTGACTACTCTGTGGCTGAAGAAATGCTTCCTAACATCCCTTTGACTCATCTGAGTCTTCAGCTTCCAGTTGTGTCCCCTTGTTTCTGTGTTCCCTCTCTGGAACATCCTGTCACTGTCTACCTTGTCAATTCCCGCAGTATTTTGTATGTCGTTATCATGTCTCCTCTGACCCTTCTTTCCTCCAGTGTTGTTAGTCCTATTTCCCTCAACCTTTCTTCATAAGACAGACCCCTGAGTTGTGGAACTAACCTTGTCGCAAACCTTTGCACTTTCTCTAGTTTCTTTACGTGCTTGACCAGGTGTGGGTTCCAAACTGGTGCTGCATATTCTAGTATGGGCCTGACGTACACGGTATACAGTGTCTTGAACGATTCCTTGTTAAGGTAACGGAACGCTAATCTTAGGTTTGCCAGTCGCCCATATGCTGCCGCAGTTATCTGGTTGATGTGTGCCTCCGGAGACGTGCTTGGCATTATACTCACTCCAAGGTCTTTCTCCTTTGCCGAGGTTTGTAGCCTTTGTCAGCCTAGCTTGTACTCTGTCAGCGGTCTTCTTTGCCCTTCTCCGATCCTCATGACTTTGCATTTGGAGGGATTGAATTCGAGAAGCCAATTGCTAGACCAGATGTCGAGCTTGTCCAGGTCTGTTTGCAGCCCTGCCTGGTCCTCTTCCGATGTGATTCTCCTCATTATTTTCACATCATCCGATGAGACACTTCTGAGTCTATCCCGTCCGTCATGTCATTTACATATACCAGGAATAACACTGGTCCTAGGACTGACCCCTGCGGTACACCGCTCGTGTGTGTGTGTGTGTGTGTCCAAGTTCATAGAATGTATGTGAGCTTTTGGATATGGCAGGTGAAAAGACAAACCTGAATTGTCAGAATTTCCTGAGAAGGGAAGGGACAGGAATGATGTGGGGTGGACGTAAAGGTGCTAGGGAGTAAATTAAGAGATGTTGCCAGAGTTTGTATAATGTGGGGAAGAAAATTATTCCAGTGGAGAGAAAATTATTCCTTTGGGGAACAATGATAGTATGATATTATTCCTATATGAAAAATGATGTACAATAATGTGGACTCAATTATTGAAATTGTATGTATGATTTATTAAACTCATAATCATCAGCTGCAATTAAGGCTCATGATATGGCTTCTAAAACATGACTATTATTAAATTCATGTAAGGTTCTAAACCCACAGGAACATCAGTAAAACTGGCAAACAAATGAGAGTGAAGTGTTTGTCGTTAGAGTTCAGCAATGACCAGCCATGGCTCTGCTCTGGAGGTCAATATATGGTGGATTTTTGTTTAAGTGTATTGTAGGTGAAGTTTTATATACAGTAGACCCTCGGTTTTCGTTCACCTCCAAACTCGAACAATTATGTAAGTGTATTTTCGTATGTGCTTTTCTAAGTGTATTTTTGGGGGTCTGAAATGACTAATCTAATACGGTGGACCCCCGAGTTTCGTAAACCCCGGAAATTGTACAATTATGTAAGTATAATATTCTAAGTGCTTTTGTAAGTGTATTTTTGGGGGTCTGAAATGGACTAACCTACTTGACATTTTTTCTTAAGGGAGTAAATTCGTTCGGTAATAACACTTGAGCAGGCTTCTGGAATGAAGTTTTTACGAAACTCGGGGGTCCACTGTATACATTTGTTCTTATGGGAACAAATTCGCTCGGTAATGGCACTCAAACAACATTCTGGAAAGAATTTTCAACGAAAACCGAGGGTCCAATGTATTAAGAAATATTCATTGTCATTTTCTTCTTTTAATGCTGCAACCAGGCAGCTTTTCATTTATGTTTAATTTTAATTATATAAAAGTACTGTCATCACTTACAGTACAATGTCATTCATGGTAGTTTATTTCTCTTTTGTTTCTTTACCGAATTTCTTAATTTTGGATATATGAAAGTTTAGTGTAAGTGTGGGGAGTTTTTTCCTAATAAATCAGGAAATGTGGGTTTTTTATTTAATTGTTTAAACTGGCAATTGGTAATTACAAGGTAAAGATTTTAAGGAATTTCTTTATCAAATGCATTTATCTTTGGTATATAGTTGTTTGGTGTAGGTACAGTAGTCCCCCGTATCTGCGGGGAAACGTTCCAAGCCCTATCATAGATACCTGAAACCATGGATAGTAGCGAACCCTATATATAAGTTGTTTTTTTCATTTACATACATATCTATGATAAGGTTTAATTGATAATTTACACAAAATAAGTCAAGAATTAGCACTTTTTCATTGATGGGAAGTACTTCACTGTTGATGGTTCTTTTGCACCTTGGTGCCATAATTAAGCAAAATTAAGGATTATTTTCAGGCCACAGTAAATCGTAGATAACTGAAACAGTAGATACAGAATCTGCGGATATGGGGATTCTAGTGTATGGTAGATTCAAATTCGTCTGATACAATACATACAAGCACTTCTGACTCTCTCTATGGAACCAAGCCATACCTACTTCCTCCACATGCTCTGAGTCTATCAGCTTTCTTTTCTCTGGTCTAGTGATAAGCTTCAGGGATTTGAAAAGCATTGCCACTTTCTGATTTTTCACTATGATTGATTTGCCTACCATTATCACCAGACCATGTGATTTCTAGTCTTAATAAATACTATCTATACATCTTTCTTCTTTCTATACATATATGTATATAAATTGCACAAAAAAATAACCTTGGCAACATAAGAGATCATTCCACCTCGTTTAACCTTAAAGCTTTTACTAAACCGTCAAATACCACACCTCTTATCTCAACACATACTAAATACCACGCCTCTTATCTCAACACTAAATGCCTCTTAAGTCAACATGTAATAAATAAAACTTATCTCAACATGGTAAATATCTCTTAACACAATCTATCACAAGACATTCATTTTCATTTACTATTCTTTCAATACTATACACTCAACACATCATACAAGCTCTTACAAAAATTAGGTAATTAATTTTTCTAACATTTTAAAGTAATATTAGCATAATCAAATAGTTATCCACAAAAAGTCTCCTCATAAAGCCTAATTCTTATACCATAGCACAACATTTTCTTACACCACAATAATTACATAAAGCAAAAATCATCTCTTAAGAGATCAAAGTTTTGGTTTTGGTTTTACATTTTTTTTTTTAATTTTAACTTGTGGAATTCCATTTTGTCCTTACCAAGTAGCATGATATATTTGTTTTAATACTGTAGTTTTTTTTTTTTAACCTTTCACTCCCTTTTATCATTCCTTTCTTTTCCACATCAGCAGCTGATGCTAAAGAAACCACAGCAACTCTCTCCTGCATCACATCTCAAACTACTATACATCACCGATACTGCACCACACTTCATTGCTCATTAGTTACAAAAGTGACATTTTTGGCAAAAAGCTTCATCCTAAAATAGCCAATCTTAAGGTAGGCACTAATTTAAACAAGTAACTAGGTGTAAATAAATATTAGCCTTTGGCAATACCAGTAGCACAAAGGACAAGATCCATCCATCTCTCTAAAACTAAAATAAATTGCTCATCATTTTTTCTTTTTACAACATTGGTTGTTTCCTTAGGTAGGGTGAGACAAAAAAAAATCACCAACACTTATTTAATAACTGTTTTTACAGAAATGTGTAGACATGATAATTCAAATGACCATAAAAAAAAAAAAAAAATATACTTGCTTGAAGTAGCAGAGACAAGATCTACTTCAGGTATCAAGTAAGAAAAAAAGAGACGAGAGAGTCGTTATCCGTTGCTGTTCCACTTGCTGATGGTATATCTTCCAGGTTCACCTGCAATATCATACATTGTTTTAATCCTTTGTAGAAATGCTAATGTATCCAGTATGTCAGTTTCTTTTACAAATATTCATTTATAAACTAATTTCTCATTCTGTAAGATTCTATTTTCTTTAGTAAACTAAGAAATGGATTTATACCTCAGTTATTATCTATAACCTACAAGTAAACCAATAATCTCTGCTAAAATACAAAACACATTTCAATACATCTGGTACATATTATAATATGCACCAGATGAAGACTGGCAACAGACCACCATATGATGAATTTTATTTGTCTGTCATCAGACAAATAATATTCAAGTACCAGGTCACTACACCTGCAATGTAAAACCGCCCATGAACCGATCATCAAATACCCTCTCGTTTGAGGCAGCATGGTAATCATTTCTTAGTAACACGTCCTCCTACTAAGAAGAAATGGGCTCAGAAGAGATGTTTTGTCTGTGCACAAATGCCCACAAAAATGCAGACACTCATTTTGTGTGTGAGAGTATAAAACACCACTGTTCATGACAGCATCTTTCAAAGAGTTCCACAGATACCAACACTTCCACTGATTGTAATACACTGGCCATCTCCCACCGAGGCAGGGTAACCCAAAACAAGGAACACTTTCACCATCATTCACACAATTACTGTCTTTGCAGAGGTACGCAAATATGACAGTTTAGATGTCACTCTAAACAGCAAATATCCTAAACCCCTCCTTTAAAGTGCAGGGACTGTACTCCTACCTCCAGGACTCTAGTCCGGCTAACTGGTTTCCATGAAACCCTTCAACTTGACGTGCTGATGAAGTGTGAGCAGGGTAATATTTTGATTGTATACATTTTTTTTTTATTAACACATGGCCATTTCCCACCAAGGGAGGGTGACCAAAAAATGAAGAAACACTTTCATCATCATTCACTCCAACACTGTGTTGCCAAAGGTGCAAATACACTACAGTTATAAAACTGCAACATCAACACCCATCCTTCAGAGTGCAGGCACTGCACTTCCCACCTCCAGGACTCAAGTCCAGCCTGCCAGTTTCCCTGAGTCCCTTCGTAAGTGTTACTCTGCTCACATTCTAACAGATCATCATAAAAGCCATTTGTCTCCACTTGTTCCTATCCTATCTAACACGCTCACGCACGCTTGCTGGAAGTCAAAGCCCCCTCGCACACAAAACTTCCTTTACCCCCCCCCCCTCCAACCTTTCCTAGGACGACTCCTACCCCGCCTTCCTTCTACTAAAAATTTATGTGCTCTCCAAGTCATTCTATTTTGTTCCATCCTCTCTAAATGTCTGAATCACCTCAACAACCCATCCTCAGCACTCTGAATGATACTTTTAGAAACCCCACACCTCCTCCTAATTATGTATACAGTGGAACCTCAGTTTTCGTTTTCCCTGGTTTTCATCAAATTCGGTTTTCAACGACTTTTTTCATCAAAATTTTGTCCCAGTTTTCGTTCATCACCTCAGTTTTCGTCCACTGTACCGAATGTGTCCTCCTGCCCACACCCACATAAAGCAACCCACGCAGCACGCATTCTGAGTCAGTCTGGCTTTGTTTCTCGTCGAGTGAACATTACCCTGCGCGTACATACGAAACATTTCGTAATAATCCATTGTTTTTTGTGCTTGTTTATTGAGTGCGACTACTAAATAAGCCACCATGGGGCCAAAAAAAGTTCTGAGTGCCTTTGGGGAAGTCCATGGGGTTGGATGTGAGTGGCCAGGATGTGGAAGAGTTGGTGGATGACCACAGGGAAGAGCTAACCACTGAAGAGCTGCAACACCTTCAACTGGAACAGCAACAGATCGCAGCTGAGGAAATTGTTTCAGAGGAGGAGGAAGAGAGAGGGGAGAATGTGCCTTCTTCAGTGATTAAGGACATGTGTGCAAAGTGGAATGAGTTGCAAAGTTTTGTGGAGAAATATCACCTTAACAAAGCTGTAGCAAGCCGTGTCTGCAACACGATCAATGACAATGCCTTGTCCCATTTTAGGCAAATCTTAAAAAGATGCCAGAAACAGACCTCTCTGTACAGATTTTTTGTGCAACAGGGGTCCAGTGACTCAAGCTGGTCCTAGTGCCAGTAAAAGACAAAGAAGGGAAGTAACCCCGGATAGGGACTTGATACCTGAAGTCCTTATGGAAGGGGATTTCACTTCCAAACAATAACCTCTCCTCCTCCCTCTCCCCTCCTCACCGTCTTCCATACACCAACAAGAGTCTTCAATAAAGGTAAAAGTTATGTTAAATGTTCATTTATCCATTTCATTAGTTCTTTATATTTATTTCTCATTGTTTTCTGTATGTAAAACTTTAGTTATTCTCTATAAAATGTATTTTTTGTAATACTTTTGGGTGTCTGGAATGGATTAATTGGATTTACATTAGTATTTCTTAGGGGAAATATTGCTTCAGTTTTCGTCGAATTCGGTTTTCATTAGACTTTCTGGAACGAATTAAAGACGAAAACCGAGGTTCCACTGTACAGTGGTCCCTCCGTTTTCGTGTATCTCTGTTTTCGTGTGTTTCAGTTTTCGTGCAGTTTTTTAGGGGAAAATTTACCTCTGTTTTCGTGTGATTCCCTCCGTTTTCGTTCATGATACGGAACCTGTCCAGTGCCCAGCGCACATACAAAGCCCGCAAGCCCGCCTACCACGCACATTCTCAGGCAGTGTAGCATTGTTTCTGGTTGAGTGAACATTATCCTGCGAGTTCATACTAAACATTTCTTAACAATCCATTGTTTTTGGCCCTTGATTATTGTGTGTGACTGCTAAATAAGCCACCATGGGCCCAAAGAAAGCTCCTAGTGTCAGTCCTTTGGTAAAGAAAGTGAGGAACACCATAGAATTAAAGAAAGAAATCGTAGCAAAGTATCAAAGTAAAGTCGATAAAGGCTATAGCACCAGCCGGCGTTAAAGTGTAGCATTAACAGTGTAGCAAGTAAGTTAAGCCATTAATCGATAGAAAAATGACGACACGAAACCTAACTCCTCAATTGTTTGTTTGAGGAATATAGGGACACACTAGAGCTGCCGTCTGCCAACATCTCCTCCAAGGTAAGTGTAAATCTTTTTTATTTATAGAAGTGTGAATATTCCTTATTTATAAATTAAAGTGTAAATATTTATTTATAAATTTAAGTGTAAATATTTCTTATTTATAAATTATATACATTGTGTGAATAGAGCTGGTGGCGGCCTGCTGCTGCTGCCGACCTCCACCAGCAGTGGCCCATATACCCAACAAAAACAATACGTACTACCGCCAGTTCTCTCATACATGATGACATATTTTATTCATTCTAGAGTATATATCATGTTTCTATGTTATTAATATTGTTTATTATGTCATATTAGATGAATTGTGATAGATAAATAAGCCGTAGAGCTGATATTAGTGTCACAATGAAGCATTTTGTCCTGCCTCCCAACAATAAACTCGCCTCCCTCTCTCTCCATCTTCCATACACCAACAAGAGTTGCTAATAAAGGTAAGTGTGATGTTAAATGTTCATTTATACATGTTATTAGTGCTTTATTTTTATTTGTCATTCTTTTCTGTATGTAAATCTATATTTAATGTCTAAAAAAATATTTTTTGTTAATACTCCTGGGTGTCTGAAACGGATTAATTGAATTTACATTATTTCTTATGGGGAAAATGGCTTCAGTTTTCGTGTGTTTCAGTTTTAGTGCATCCCTCAGGAACGGATTAAGCCAAAAATGGAGGGACCACTGTATATGTATATAAGAGAACATTATTAGTATGGAACATTTTTACCTGTTTGTGTAAACAAGTTTTGTAAACAGTATAATGATGTCAATATTAGTTTGGTTACTGTGTTGCATACAATGAGTTGATATATATACATTGTGCATTATGTTTGTCGTTTGTCTCAGGCCACAAAAGTTACTGGAAAAAATAAAATACAGTGGAACCCCGAAAATCGAACACCTCAGCAATCGAACAAATCGAAAATCGAACACTTTTTTCGAACAAATTTCGTCCTGCTAATTGAACACATCCCGCCAGTCGAACAAATGTGTACCAGACCTGTCCGCCCAGGCACTTGCGCGCCTCGCCGCGCAAGCACCGTGAGCCAGTCTAGCATTGTTTACTCGAGTGAACACTACCCTGCACGCTCATCCAAACATTTTACAATTAATTAATTGTGTTTGGAGCTTGTTCATTAAGTGCAACTGTGAAATAAGCTGCCATGGGTCCCAAGAAAGTTCCTAGTGGTACCCCTGTGGTGAAGAAAGTGAGAAACACCATAGACATTTAGAAGGAAATAATACAAAAATACGAGAGTGGTGTGCGAATTTCTCAGCTTGCCAAGATATATGGCAAAAACAGGTCAACTATCGCTTCTATCCTGGCTAAGAAGGAACAAATCAAGGAAGCTGATGTTACAAAAGGTGTTAATATGCTAGCCAAAAATAGACCACAAATAGTCGAAGAGGTTGAGAAGTTGTTGCTGGTGTGGATCAAGAATAAAGAGTTAGCGGGTGATAGTGTGTCGGAGACAATCATTTGTGAAAAGGCAAGGAAGTTGCATGCCGATCTTGCAAAGAAAATGCCTGGAACCAGTGCTGATTGTAGTGTTAGTGATTTTAAAGCCAGCAGAGGCTGGTTTGACAGATTTAAGAAGCGTAGTGGCATACACAATGTGGTGAAGCATGGTGAGGCTGCCAGTTCAGACAAACGTGCAGCTGAAAAATTCATAAACGAGTTTCAGGACTACATAAAGACTGAAAAATTGAAACCCGAACAAGTGTTCAATTGTGACGAAACAGGCCTGTTTTGGAAGAAAATGCCCAACAGGACCTACATTACTCAGGAGGAAAAGGCACTGCCAAGACACAAGCCTATGAAAGACAGGCTAACTCTCTTGTTTTGTGCTAATGCTACTGGGGATTTTAAAGTGAAGCCTTTACTGGTGTATCACTCAGAAAATCCCAGAGTGTTCAAGAAACACAATGTCGTCAAAAATAAATTGTGTCTTGTGGAGAGCTAGTCAGAATGCATGGGTCACAAAACAACTTTTCAGTGAGTGGATCCATGAAGTGTTTGGCCCCAGTGTGAGAAAATACCTACAGGAAAAGGATTTGGGCCCCAAGTGCCTCCTGTTACTGGACAATGCTCCTGCACATCCTCAAAACTTGGAAGACCTACTGTGTGAGGACTTCAATTTTATAAAAGTGAAGTTCTTGCCTCCTAACACCACTCCTCTCCTCCAGCCCATGGACCAGCAGATCATTTCCAACTTCAAAAAACTGTACTCCAAAGCAGTGTTTGAAAAGTGCTTTGAAGTGACCTCGGACACTCAATTGACCCTTAGAGAGTTCTGGAAGAATCACTTCAATATCTACAACTGCATAGGCCAAATAGGTAAGGCTTGGAATGCAGTGACTTCAAGGACTTTGAACTCTACTTGGAGACCATTGTGGTCAAGTTGTGTCCAACAGAGGGATTTTGAAGGGTTTGAGGCTGACCCTGACCCTGACCTTGTCGACCCTGTGCCTGTTGTGGAAGGTATTGTGGCACTGAGCAAATCTCTGGGTTTGGAGGCGAGTGGCGAGGATGTGGAAGAGTTGGTGCAGGACCACAGGGTAGAGCTAACAACTGAAGAGCTGCAAGAGCTGGAACTGGAAGAGCATCAGACCAGAGTTGAGGCTATTGCTTCACAGGAGGAGGAAGAGGGACTGGTTGAGGTGCCTTCTTCAGAGATTCAGATTTGTTCGAAGTGGAACGATGTTCAAAGGTTTGTTGAGAAATACCACCCTGACCAAGCTCAAACAAGCCATATCAGCAACATGTAAAGTGACAAAACAATGTCCAACTTCAGGAACATGTTAAAGAGGTGCCAGAAACAGAGGACTCGGACAGTTATTTTTCTAGACAGGGGTCCAGTGACTCTCAAGCTGGTCCTAGTGGGATTAAAAGACAAAGAAGGGAAGTAACCCCAGATAGGGCTTTGATACCTGAAGTCCTTATGGAGGGGGATTCCCCTTCCAAACACTAAGCCCTCCCTCCCTCCTCCTCCCTATCTTCCATATGCCATCAACAATCTTCAATAAAGGTACAGTGGACCCTCGCTATTCGAAAATAATCCGTTCCAGGAGCTTGTTCTTAACACGAAATGTTCGAAAGGCGATTTAATATTTCCCATAAGAAATAATGGAAATATACAATTAATCCGTTCCTGCTGTCAAGAGGCATGACAAAATAGTACTTCACTATGAAGCTATTATCAACTCGACAGCTTATTTATCTATCACAATTCATCTAATATGACATAATATACAATATAAATAACATAAAAACCTGATATACACTCTAGAATGAATAAAATATGTGTCATTATGAATGTGGTGTCTGGGGAGGACGGTGGTGGCGGGCATTCTTGGTCCAGCTATGAAAACATCTTCCCTCCTTCAGACGTGTTAGTATAAGAGAAAACGGAGTTTGTAATGCTAACTGCATTAGATCACTTCCAGTTGACTTGATGGAGTGAACAGAAATCATGTGTGTCCAGGCTGGTAACAGCAACAACAACTGGTTTGTTTACAAAACTCCCGAACCTTCATTTAATCTTGTTTACTCACCTCGCACTCTACATTAAGACTGCCTCTACCACCACTTCCTCTCACATCC
>WNWK01012771.1:0-47218 GCA_009830355.1 Cherax destructor | reverse complement strand
GTACCACTGTATTATTAATTTATTATTATTATTATTATGTATTATTAATTTATTATTATTATGTATCATTAATTTATTATTATTATTATTATTATTATGTATTATTAATTTAATACAGTGGTACCCCAGATTTCGTACAGCTCCCAACTCAAACAATTATGTAAGTGTATTTTTGTATGTCCTTTTGTAAGTGTATTTTTGGGGGTCTGAAACGGACTAATCTAATTTACATTCATCCTTATGGGAACAAATTCATTCAGTAACGGCACTCGAACAGCCTTCTGGAACAAATTATTAACGAAATCCGGGGTACCACTGTATGTACAGTGGAACCTAGGTTTTCGTTTGCCCTGGTTTCGTCGAATTCGATTTTTAACAACTTTTTTCGTCAAAATTTTGTCCCATTTTCATTCATCCACTTGGTTTTCGTTGAGTTGACAGTTGTCTGCCGTACCAAACGCATCTGCCTGCCCGTGCCTACACAAAGCATCCCACACGTTCTGACTCAGTCTGGCTTTGTTTCTCGTGGAGTGAGCATTACCCCACGCATTCATCCGAAACATTTCATAATAATCCATTGTTTTTTGTGCTTGATTATTGAGTGCGACTGCTAAATAAGCCACCATGGGGCCAAAGAAAGTTCCGAGTGCCAGCCCTTTGATAAAGAAGGCAATAAACATAATAGAATTCAAGAAAGAACTCGTAGCAAAGTACGAAAGTGGTGTTGGGGTTGGATGTGAGTGGCCAGGATGTGGAAGAGTTGGTGGATGACCACAGGGAAGAGCTAACCACAGAAGAGCTGCAAGACCTTCAACTGGAACAGCAAAAGACCGCTACCTGGAGAGAATTCCAGGGGTCAACGCCCCCGCGGCCCGGTCCGTGACCAGGCCTCCTGTTGGACCAGAGCCTGATCAACCAGGCTGTTACTGCTGGCCGCACGCAGTCAAACGTACGAACCACAGCCCGGCTGATCAGGTACCGACTTGAGGTGCCTGTCCAGTGCCTGCTTGAAGACAGCCAGGGGTTTGTTGGTAATCCCCCTGATGTATGCTGGGAGGCAGTTGAACAATCTTGGGCCCCTGACACTTATTGTGTTGTCCCTCAACGTGCTAGTGGCATCCCTGCTCTTCATTGGGGGGATGTTACATCGCCTGCCAAGTCTTTTGCTTTCGTAGGGAGTAATTTTTGTGTGCAAGTTTGGTACTAAGCCCTCGAGAATTTTCCATGTGTATATAATAATGTATCTCTCCCGCCTGCGTTCTAGAGAGTACAGGTTTAGGAACTTCAAGCGTTCCCAGTAGTTGAGGTGGTTTATCGCACTTATGCGTGCGGTGAAGGTTCTCTGCACATTTTCAAGGTCAGAAATTTCACCCGCCTTGAAAGGCGCAGTTAGTGTGCAGCAATATTCCATCCTAGATAGAACAAGCGATCTGTAAAGTGTCAACATGGGCTTGGCATCCCTGGTTTTGAAGGTTCTCATTATCCATCCTGTCATTTTTCGAGCAGCTGAGGAAATTGCTTCAGAGGAGGAGGAAGAGAGAGGGGAGAATGTGCCTTCTTCAGTGATTAACCCTTAAACTGTCCACACGTAGATATACGTTCACGCGCGTAGCTGACCGAAAGTACATCTACGTTTTATTTTACATTCGTTCAAATTTAGTGCGATAGGCCTGAGTCGCCTAGACATGAGAGAATGGGTCTGCGCCCTCAGTGTGCGCAGTATAAAAAAAATCGGGGACCACTTAGTATCTTGTGGGAGCACCAGTTCGATTGAGTGCCAGCTAGAGCAAATAGTGTGGCAAACACCAGGGATTCAATGATGTTATGTCACATTAACACTCCCCTTATAAGAGGAAAGTAAAAATAGGTTAGATAAATACATGAGTGGCTGTGGGTGGGTGTGAGTTGGACCTGACAAGCTTGTGCTACTATGTCTGATGCCATGCTCCTTCCTTCAGAGGATGTGACCTGACTAGGTGGGTCATTGGTCTAAGTTGGGGGGTGACATGGACCTGCCTTGCATGGGCCAGTAGGCCTGCTGCAGTGTTCCTTCTTTCTTATGTTCTTATATATTCGGCAGGCTGGCTGGCTTTGGCTGACTCTCTATCTGTCTATAACTCTATCTGTCCATATCATTGTCTGTCTATATCTTTGTCTGTCTATATCTTTGTCTGTCTATATCTTTGTCTGTCTATATCTTTATCTGTCTATATATTTGTCTGTCTATATCTTTGTCTGTCTATATATCTATCTATATCTATATGTCCTATATCTCTGTCTCTCTCACATGTACACATAAGTACAGTTATTATACATAGTGTAAATTACCTAGGATAACCCAAAAATTCCAGGCAAAATGCTATACAATGCTTGTAGATATAATACATAATAAGCATGGAAATCTCTGGTAAATAATACGCATCGTCACTTCTGCATCTGCATCGTGTATAATACCTGTTGGCTTACGAGACGCACTCTGAGACTGAGACAAGCAGACGGAAAGACATACACAGGCAGACAGATAAGCAGAGTTAGACAGACATAAGCAGAGCTAGACAAACAGACAGATAGATAGACAGACAGATACAGACAGAGAGATTCAGACAGACAGATAGACAGACAGACAGATAGACAGACAGACAGACAGACAGACAGACAGACAGATAGACAGACAGACAGATAGATAGACAGACAGACAGATATTGAAAAAGGGAGGGTTCCCTCCAGCACTGCTGACATTTATCAAATGTCACTGGGCTGTCAAGAGTTATCTGACACTTGTCAACACACCATTCTTCAAGGAGTTTCATATACTCCAGGCACACAGGCAGACAGAAAGACAGATAAGCAGACCTAGACAGATAGATAGACAGACAGATACAGACAGATAGACAGACAGATAGATAGACAGATAGATAGATAGACAGATAGATAGATAGATAGATAGACATATAGACAGACAGATAGACAGACAGATAGGTAGACAGATAGACAGACAGACAGATAGACAGAGTGAAAAAGCAAGGGTTCCCTGCACACATTCATTCATCAATGTCACTCTTATCAGTAGTTATCTGGCCATTGTCATAACACCATTCTTCAAGGAGTTTCATATATACTCCAGGATGTCTAAAACATTGCTGGGACCTATAAATACTTTGTATATATTTATAGACAATAGTAAATGACCAAGGCAGGTGAAATTGTTCACCTGTTGGTGTGATTGTGACTATTTGAGTACTATCTCAGTACATAATATTAGTGTTAGAACAAAGATTGGCTATGAAATCACAAGAACTATTGTAAATTGTAATTATCAGAACATAAAAATTATATAAATTAAAATAAAAACTAGAAAAAAAGTATATCAGCATCAATATTCAAAAACCTAAACTTACTCACCATACAAGACATCCATACTTTTTACTGTGCCTATTACATACATAGAACACTCTATGCAGATATTAACCCACCACTTAAACTTCTCCTTACTAATTTTAACAGGACACATGACCATAACACAAGACACAGATCACTCCTCGATGTTCCCCGTGTCCACCTAACACTATGTAAAAACTCAATGCACATAAAAGGCACGAAAATTTGGAATTCATTACCTGTCATTGCCAAAGAAACCCTACCTGTACCCCAATTCAAAACGATGCTAAAAAACCACCTTCTCACCCAAAGCTAATTGGTCCATATCAACCATTCCCAGCAAAGTAGAATAATCACTTAACGTAAAACCTGACTATTAAAGTCAATGTAATGTATGAATGAACGAATGAATGAATGTAAAACCTGTTATGAATAATACTTACTTAGCTAATTATTCCCACAACACTTACATTATAATGACCACGTAAACTAACTGCAATGCAATTAATTGTTGTAAATTGTTATCTCACTCAATTAGTTGCATTGCTGCAATAAATTGCTACAATTAATTGATATGTTCAACTTATATTCAAACGTTAAAACTTAGATATGCACCTTTACTTATTTTATAAATTACCAACCATAACTTTTTATTATTTTATTATTATTATTGCTTTAATTTGTTTAATCTGATTTAATTAATTTTATAATGAAGACAAAAGTACAAAACTATGTTCAAATTTCATAGCTTAAATACTCACCTTTACTCATTGTATACTATCTACAAAAATTCTTACAATTTAGTTTTAAGTTAATTTTAAGTCTGCCCAAAATGCCCTGCATACTAGGGGCTTTTGGCAAGTACACCTCATGTAATCTCAATAACCAAATGTAATTCTTTGTATCATGTCCAAATAAAAATACGCAGGGAGTGTAGCAAGGATGCAGGGAGTGTAGTAGGCATGCAGGGAGTGTAGCATTCATGCAGGGAGTGAAGCAAAGATGCAGGGAGTGTAGCAAGGATGCAGGGAGTGTAGCAAGGATGCAGGGAGTGTAGCAAGGATGCAGGGAGTGTAGTAGGCATGCAGGGAGTGTAGCATTCATGCAGGGAGTGAAGCAAAGATGCAGGGAGTGTAGCAAGGATGCAGGGAGTGTAGCAAGGATGCAGGGAGTGTAGCAAGGATGCAGGGAGTGTAGTAGGCATGCAGGGAGTGTAGCATTCATGCAGGGAGTGTAGCATTCATGCAGGGAGTGTAGCATTCATGCAGGGAGTGTAGCATTCATGCAGGGAGTGTAGCATTCATGCAGGGAGTGTAGCATTCATGCAGGGAGTGTAGCATTCAAAGAAAAAGGCCAGTAACCCCAGAAAAGAACTTGGTACCTGCAGTGTTAATGGAAGGGGATTCCCCTTCCAAACACTAGCATACTACTCCACCTTCTCCCCTCCTCCACACATCAACAACTCTTCAATTAATGTAAGTGACATGTTATTGTTCAATATTTGCATGTGTATTTAGGTATTCTTTATTAAATTATTTATTATTTAATGTCAAAAAGTTCTAAAAAATATTTTATTTAACTACTTTTGGAAGTCTTGGACGGATTAAATTTATTTCCATTATTTCTTATGGGGAAAATTGATTCGTTTTACGATTGTTTCGCTTTAAAATATGCCCTCTCTGACGGATTAATATCGTAAGTCGGGGTACCACTGTATTATTATTATTATTATTATTATTATTATTACTTCTGCAAGCGGCAGGACTTGATGTTGCCGTCAGGTGAGCATCCAGTACCAAATTGGCGGGCTTATATCTCGGTAAGTACTGGCCCAAATTTCTTTTTTTTTAGCCTATCCTGTTTATAAAAATCCGCTCTTCATTTAAAAAAAAATGATTTTTTTTTTCAAAATATTCGGTCAGCTACGCGAGTGAACGTATATCTACATGTGGACAGTTTAAGGGTTAAGGACATGTGTGCAAAGTGAAATGAGTTGCAAAGTTTTGTGGAGAAATACCACCCTAACAAAGCTGTTGCAAGCCTTGTCTGCAACATGTTCAATGACAATGCCTTGTCCCATTTTAGGCAAATCTTAAAGAGACGCCAGAAACAGACCTCTCTGGACAGATAGAACCTTGTATGAGCCAGTAGGCCTGCTGCAGTGTTCTTCCATTCTTATGTTCTTAAGTCCTTATGGAGGGGGATTCCCCTTCCAACCAATAACCTCTCCTCCTTCCTCTCCCCTCCTCGCCGTCTTCCATACACCAACAAGAGTCTTCAATAAAGGTAAAAGTGATGTTAAATGTTCATTTATCCATTTCATTAATCATTTATATTTATTTCTCATTGTTTTCTGTATGTAAAACTATAGTTATTCTCTATAAAATGTATTTTTTGTTAATACTTTTGGGTGTTTGGAATGGATTAATTGGATTTACATTATTTATTTTAGGAAATATTGCTTCAGTTTTCGCACAATTCAGTTTTCATCAGACTTTCTGGAACGAATTAATCATGTAAACCTAAGTTCCACTTTATTATTATTAATTTATTATTGTTATTATTATTAAAGTATGAACATTTAGTATTAAGCTGCACCTTAACACAACATTGTAAAAATAATTATTAGTCTTATCATTACTGCAGAAAGTGAATATAAACTGAAATTGCATCACTGTATATAAGTTTAAACTTAACATTTAATGTTAAACATAATTGTATTTATTTAACTATATTTGATTTTGTTGCATGTAGAACTAACATTTTTTTAATTTTTCAGAAAAATGTGCTTCCAAGGCATGTACGGTAGGGCACTGATCAAATACCGCAGCTTGTCTGTCGAAGCACTTCCTTTGCAAATCTTCAACAGAAGTATATATACATTCCCACATTGCTCAGGACATAATTCTTCCACACAGATTCCCTCAAGCACAGTGATATCACATAGTTCATCAGCCAGTATCAATAATTTTAATTATAAGAATAGACAAGGTCTTGGTCAGTCATCCAATAATTCCTTACCACACATGAATTTTGTTCCTAGTTTTCCAGTTACACAGTCTTTATCAAACAATACAATTGTTGCCACATTTAATAAGAAAAATTTAAGTAATTTGTCTTCCTCATGGAAGCACATATTCGGTGCTCTTCCTGGCCAATCATCACATGGGTTGGCATCTAACTTACTGAGCTGGGTCATAGCAGGTAGTGTCTCATTGCCAAGTGGAATGGCCCCAACTATTCGTCATGTATCACAAAGTAAAAATGGCTTCACAAATATTCATAGTCGGATATCATCCCTGCAAGCCAAGAAGAGAACACAGAGGAAGAAGAAACAACAACAACAAGCTGATTCGGAAGAGGTAAATACAATTTGTATTTTATAACTCTTTTTATTTAACATTGGAATATAGGTACTGTACAGTACTATACAATAAAATTGAACCACTATATTTACAGGTTAGGTATTTGCAGTTTTTTTTATCACTCTGGTCTTCCACCAAGGGTGCATGACCTCCTCCCCCCCCAAAAAAAAAAAAAAATTCTTCATTCACTCAATCTGTTTTCCAAGAAGTGTATTGAGATCACAGTTCAGACGACATTCCGAACTGCAACATTCCTGGACCTTGTTACACCTTACAACTTTTGCCTGTAATTACTCTCATATCCTTGTCTCTCATGCTTTCAGTATTTCATCATTAAATCTCTATTGTTTATATTGTCTGTTGTCACTTTCTTCCATTTCTATTCCATGGCATTTACTATTATCACTCCATTTACAGTATGTACTCACATTATCTGTTTTCTTGCAGGGATTTACAATCATTGCTCTGACATGCTTGCTTTCTTACCTCCTCTGCCCTTTCCTCTGAAAGTCCCACCTTTAACCCTTTCAGGGTCCATGCCGTAGTTCTACAGCTTTGAGTTCAGGGTCCAAACCGTAGTTCTACGTCATGAGCTCAGCTCACTCAGATAAGCTTTGAGCGGCAAATTTGGGCCTAGATATGAGAGAATACATCTATGTGGTAAGTGTGCACCACATAAAACAAATCCTGCAGCACACAGTGCATAATGAGAGAAAAAAAACTGAAACCACAATTTTCGATTAAAAGAGCGACTTTGCAGTGTTTTTTCATATACAGTGGACCCCTGCTATTCGAACTTAATCCGTTCCAGGAGCTAGTTCTCAACGTGAAATGTTCGAGTGGCGATTTAATTTTTCCCTTAAGAAATAATGGAAATACAATTAATCCGTTCCTGCTGTCAGGAGGCATGACAAAATAGTACTTCACTGTGAAGCTATTATCAACTCAACAGCTTATTTATCTATCAAAATTCATCTAATATGACATAATAAACAATATAAATAACATAAAAACCTGATATACACTCTAGAATGAATAAAATATGTATGTCATTACGAATGTGGTAGCTGGGAAGGATGGTGGTGGCGGGCATTCTCGCTACAGCTGTGAAAACATCTTTCCATTCTTTCCTCCTTCAGACGTGTTAGTATAAGAGAAAACAGAGTTTATAATGCTATCTGCATTAGATCACTTCCAGTCAGCTTCAAGGAATGAACAGAAATCATACGTGTCAGGCTGGTTACAGCAACAACAACTGGTTTGTTTACAAAACTCCGAACTTTCATTTAATCTTGTTTACTCACCACTGCCTCTACCACCACTGCCTCTACCACCACTGCCTCTACCACCACTGCCTCTACCACCACTGCCTCTACTACCACTGTTTCTACTACCACTGTTTCTACTACCACTGTTTCTACTACCACTGTTTCTACTACCACTGTTTCTACTACCACTGCCTCTACTACCACTGCCTCTACTACCACTGCCTCTATCACCACTGCCTCTATCACCACTGCCTCTCACCACTGCCTCTACCACCACTGCCTCTACCACCACTGCCTCTACCACCACTGCCTCTACCACCACTGCCTCTACCACCACTGCCTCTACCACTACTTCCTCTACCACTACTGCCTCTACCACTACTGCCTCTACCACTACTGCCTCTACCACCACTGCCTCTCACCACTGCCTCAACCACCACTGCTTCTCTCCACTGCCTCTACCACCACTGCCTCTACCACCACTGCCTCTATCACCACTGCCTCTATCAACACTGCCTCTATCACCACTGCCTCTCACCACTGCCTCTACCACCACTGCCTCTACCACCACTGAATCTACAACCACTGCCTCTACAACCACTGCCTCTACCACCACTGCCTCTACCACTGCCTCTACCACTGCCTCTCTCCACTGCCTCTCTCCACTGCCTCTACCACCACTGCCTCTACTACTACTGCCTCCACCACCACTGCCTCTCACCACTGCCTCTCTCCACTGCCTCTACCACCACTGCCTCTCACCACTGCCTCTACCACCACTGCCTCTACCACCACTGCCTCTCACCACTGCCTCTACCACCACTGCCTCTACCACCACTACCTCTCACCATTGCCTCTCACCACTACCTCTCACCATTGCCTCTCACCACTGCCTCTCACCACTGCCTCTACCACCACTGCCTCTCACCACTGCCTCAACCACCACTGCCACAAGCACCACTGCCTCTACCACCACTGCCTCTCACCACTGCCTCTACCACCACTGCCTCTACCACCACTGCCTCACACTTAATGAATAAACTCCAAACAATTATAATTAAGTGTGAAATGTCTGGATGAGCGTGCAGGGTAATGTTCTCTCGAGTGTAAACAACGCGGGACTGGCTCTCCAAGCGGGCGGACAGGTGATGGAAGCACTTGTTCGAATCGTGATATTTTGTTTGCATGGCGATATCGATTTTCTTGTTCTAATAACCATATGTTCTATTGCCGAGCCGTTCGAATAGCGGGGGTCCACTGTATGTACTTTGTATAGTTGTATTTGTGATTTCTTGGTCTCATTTGATAGAATGGAAGATATATTATAGATATAGAGATGATTTCGATTGGTTTTAGTACTGCAAATGGCTTGAAACTGAGCTCAAAATAGCGGAAATGTTAAATTTTTGCCTATGTTCAAGAGTAAACAAATGACCTCACACGTCTAATACGCGCCAGCTGGTGAGTCTAATATACGTTCACAAATGTGGTGATATTATTTGTACAATTATTACAATATTGCATAACAGTAAATCTTCCATTTTTTGGTTTGAATAAAAATTCATTATGTGAATAAAAAATCAAAATGGAATTCATTTGTAAAGACTGAAAACGTAACTAATGAACAGAGGAAATGTTAGTTTAGTGCTAGAAATGCCTGCATTGTTTATTATGCACCCTATTTTGAAATTGGAATATTTTGAACTTTGAGTTAAATTGGCTAAATTACCAATTTCCAACCACTTTATTTTGTAGTTGAAACAGTTGACTGGGCGATTTCTTGTGCTCAATCGATAGAATAGAAGTAATACTAGTGAAATAGCTAGGAATTTGGTCGACTGGAATAATAATGTAATTGGCCTAAAATGGGAGTCAAAGTTGGCAAAATCGCTGATGCGTAAATATCGCTGGCACATCAAAATTTGCGATAGCATAATTTTGTCAATTTTCAATCAAATTTCGTACTTTTTGTTTTATTACCTTCAGAAAAAGATTCTCTACCATTTCATAAGAAAAAAATAAGATTTTTTTTTTTTTTTTTTTTTTAAATTCTTGGACACTGGTGCACCCCTTTCAAAAATGGCCTTGGACCCTGAAAGGGTTAATGCAAACTCACTTGGCAACTTCTTTAACTGAAACTGTTTTGCTGAAACAACTGTGACTTGCTCCTTTTACCGTTGTGCTCACTATCAGTACTTCTGCTTCTTTTTCTCTATATCATCAACCCTTTGACACGCAGGATGAATCCACAGCACTAGCAAGTTCCTAAGTGCCATCAACAAACTCACCTCTTATGGAATTTGTCTTTCCTATATTTAGATATCATTGCTTATGCTGGACAGTTAGCTGCTGGCTATCTTTTTGCAATGCTTTATTGACTGTACTTCTAGTTGGGCCACATAACACAGGCTCAAGTTTTTATTTTAGAAAGCTCTATAACTTTTATGATCTCTGCATTGTAGGGTTGATAAAACATCTCAGGCTTAAAGCTTTTATGAATACTGTATATTTATATCTATTAGATCAGTGCACTGACACTCAAATGCACTTACTAGATCATAGAACCCTCAGGATGAATAAAATTACCTTTGACGCTTATGTTATATACATACCAGTGTTTTGTAAAAAAAAATATTCTTTACACATAGGTCAGTTGATATGCCATATGCACTGTACAGAGGGGATATTTTTCACTTGTTCAGGATGTGTATGCTAAGGCAGTTATCAATATTTCTTGCTGATGAGTGGCAACTGCTGTACATATGTGGCAGCAAAACAAGCAGGTGGAATTCTGCCTTAAATTTCTAAGTGTTTCTTATAAAACATCAAGGGAGGAGATATATTAAAATGAATACAGTTTAAGATATTGTATGTAAGTATTAATTGAGAGCTAATTTGTACAGTGGTACCCAGAGTTTCAGCCATAATTCGTTCCAGAAGGCTGTTCGAGTGCCGTTACTGAATGAATTTGTTCCCACAAGGAATGATGTAAATTAGATTAGTCCGTTTCAGACCCCCAAAAATAAACTTACAAAACCTTTCAATAATACACTTACATAATTGTGTAAAGCACCCTTCTCAAGACATGATGGAGTGATGATGATGAAAGTTTCTTGGCACCTGCTTTGAATCGCGTGTTAATAAAAAATAAAACTTACATAATTGTTCGAGTTGGGAGCTGTACGAAACTCGGGGTACCACTGTATATGTACGTATATGGGAAGGTGGGAACCCCAGACTGGTAGCTTTATGGGGCTCTGTGGTCTTAATTAAAACAACTCCATTTTTATTATAGAGAAGAGCATAGAAACAGTAAACACTTTTGCATATATAGAAGTAGGCAGAAGTATACAGTAGATACACGAGTGATAGGTTTGTATGTATGTTGCAGGTAGAGGAGGCAGTGGCAGGATTTGCTCCCTTGGCACGACACAAATTTCTTACTTTCGATCCCGACTTTACTCTGCCTGAGATGCATGTGCACAGACCACCATCTCGTGTAAGGTTGTAATTGTTTACAAAGTGCAGTTCTTTCAGTAGGACAACTTCAGTATTACAACAAATAAATTAAGATTTTTAGGGCATTGTATGAAACCAATGTTGCCACAGAAAGGAAGATTGTACTCAAGTAGTATAGTGTGTGGATGAATGTTAGTTCATCCACCTGGTGGGACAGTACTTTATCTGTAGTTTGTGGGATTCAGTGAGTTTCAGTCTATTATTAGTATTACAGTGGACCCCCGGTTATCGGCCTGCTCCCAACTCGAACAATTATGTAAGTATATTTTTGTAAGTCCTAGGTAGTAGGTTGGTAGACAGCAACCGCCCAGGGTGGTACTACCGTCCTACCAAGTGAGTGTAAAACGAAAGCCTGTAATTGTTTTACATGATGGTAGGATTGCTGGTGTCTTTTTTCTGTCTCATAAACATGCAAAATTTCAGGTACATCTTGCTACTTCTACTTACACTTAGGTCACACTACACATTCATGTACAAGCATATATATACACACCCCTCTGGGTTTTCTTCTATTTTCTTACTAGTTCTTGTTCTTATTTCCTCTTATCTCCATGGGGAAGTGGAACAGAATTCTTCCTCCGTAAGCCATGCGTGTCGTAAGAAGTGACTAATATGCTGGGAGCGAGGGGCTAGTAACCCCTTCTCCTGTATATATTACTAAATGTAAAATGGGAAACTTTCGTTTTTCATTTTGGGCCACCCCACTTCGGTGGGAAACGGCCGACGTGTTGAAAGAAAGGAAGATTTTTGTAAGTGCTTTTGTAAGTATATTTTTAGGGGTCTAAACAGACTAATCTAATTTACATTATTCCTTATGGGAATAAATTCGTTTGGTAACGGCACTCGAACAGCATTCTGGAACAAATTATGGCCGATAACCGGGGGTCCACTGTATTATCATGGGGGAGCACTAAATTTGTAGGGATCATACAGTGCCTGTGGGGAAGGGGAATGAAAGGCATTCAGGCTCAATTTAGAGAACTGAAGCATAGATCCAATTTCCCAGATCAAGAGCCCCTCACCAGCATCAAGAAACCTCCCTTGAGGGGTTCAGTCTATCAACCAGTAGCTTCCCTAATAATATTACAAGCTAGATGAGCTTTGTAATTTGTTGAAAATTACTCTTGGGGGACAGATAGTTGTGTGATAGTCTGGTTAAAAAATAGGGAAGTATCATAGCCAGAGTTTGTCACAATCACTTGCATGTCTGTGGTATGGAATGCAAGGGCCTGGGTACCTCAGACATAGCCAGGCACCTGCCTAATGTGTTGTTTATTTATTCTGATGATCAGTACGTATTCATATTAGCTCAATAATAAAGTGTTGTCTTCAGTAGTACAGTACTCTGTACATTTTCATATTCATGACTGCAAATATTGATCATACAAAGGTAAGGTTAGGTAAGCTATATTCATTACATCTACATATGTTTCAAACAGTAGCATAAATTTGTACAATGATTCTGAGGACATATAAATGTTGTAGATATGCATTATTTATTATGTAGATTTGACCTAGGATAACTACATAAAGTCAGTGTGGTATTTCCATTGAGAAAAGCTATGCATTTAATGGCAAATACAAAGGTTAGGGTACAGAAGAGATAATACAGGATGAGACTGGAACATCTTGAGTCACTGTAAATCAGGATTGCATTTTAATGTACAGTATATTGTGATAGTGTAAGCTATTCCTTAGTACTGTACTAGAAATTTTTCACCACAGTAGAAGAGAATGGTTCACAAGAGGGAGCAGTAAACGGTGTAAGATATATTTATCTTGTATGGACTAGAATGTTCTAGAATTATTATTATACAGTGGACCCTCGGTTTTTGTTGAAAATTCTTTCCAGAATGCTGTTTGAGTGCCATTACCGAACGAATTTGTTCCCATAAGGACAAATGTAAATTAGATTAGTCGTTTCAAAACCCCAAAAATACACTTGCAAAAGCTCTTACAAAAATACATTTACATAATTGTTCGAGTTTGGAGGTGAACGAAAACCGAGGGTCCACTGTAATTATATTATGAGAAAGTGTTAAACTTGTAGAGGTCAAACATCACCTTGAGAATTAAAAGTAATTAGGTTTGATCCACGTGAATGCAGGATTGTTCCAATTCTTTGGATCAAGAGCCCTGCACCAGCATCAAGACATTCACCCTATAGGGACCTTCATCTCTAAAAATGCCATCTTTAGCACAGATGCTGTCTGGTTTTTCATCAGTACTTTCCAACATTGTTTTTATTTTCTAGATTCTTGTCCTATCTGTCCTTCTTTCCCTCTAGGGAGATTCCTTGATGTCAGTGAGGGGCTCTTTTACTCAAAGCGTTGGGCCCATCCTTAAATCAAACTTGATTGCTTCCATTCCTGTAAGCTCTGTATGACCCCTTCAAGTTTAGCAGTGCGTGTGGTCAGCAGTAATGGCCTGGCTGTTCAGGCTTGGTCATGGACTGGGCTGCAGGGGCATTGATCCTCAAATTATTATAATCAAAACTAAGCGCTAAACCCACGAGGGTCATACAGCGCTGCTGGGCAGGGTATGCTAAAGGTTTAATAAGCTTGATTGTTGAGCCTAAGAGCACTCTCTAGAAAGACTTCAGATAGGTAGACTCTTCCTTAATACAGTATGTACAGTAGTATATCATATGTAATTGCCCATGGTGTCATACATCTGTTGCTCTTTCTTTATGTTCATTCTGCTCTCTCATGAAGAACCAAATTACCCTTTTGAGTTTAGTGCTTTTCATGAGTATTATTCTTTTTCATTATTGCTAGTGAGTGGGCATGAATACTGATAGGTCTGTACAAGGAGTAAGGCAGTTGTTGTCTTTAACAATATTCCACAACATGGAGTTTATGCTTAAGATTAAATGCATAAATTCCATATAGTGGAATTATTTGTTAAAAGAGCATTTACCAATTGACAAGACATTATTGTTTTCACATATGTTCTTATTTGATTTATAACAAGTATTATTTTCATAGAAAAGCACTAAACCATTGGGTGCCATACAGTGCCAGGGGGGTGGGAGGTAATCAGGTTTGATCCAGGATAAAAGGAGGACAACCCCAGTTCCTTGGATCAAGAGCCTTTCATCAGCCTTAATGCACCCAACCCTTTTTCCTCTAACAAGGGACTACTGTCTTGCAGCATTTACTTTTTATTTTCATTCATAATAGATAATGTCACTTTTAAGATGGACATCTTCTAGGAGTGGCAAGTAACAGCATATGCGACAGCTGATGAGTACAACCTTGAGAAACTTCTTGATGGGCTGACTAGACAAGGACTCTACACTAGAGCCAGCATAACACCAGGTAACCATCCTTCAGAGCATGGCACCCACAGCACTGCCTCTGGCTAAGGCTCTGGTAGTCATGCACAGTCTGTTTCTAGTTGTGCTTCCTCAGTGCCACCACCAGTGCCTGGTACATCTTGTGTATGGTAGCTTTATATAACATAATGATGTGTAGTAAGCAACCCTTTTTTATTTTTATATATTACTCATTGCTAAACTCTCAAACATATAATGTTAGACAACATTTTGGTCCATCCTGGATGACCATCCTCTAGTGGCCACTTGAAAATGCACCAGAACAGATCAAAATACCAAGTCAAGTATTGGCAGTGTTGCCTTCTATCACTCATGTCACTTTGTGCTGATGTTGACCTTTTATTATCTCTGTCCTGTTTCAGCAATACAGTGGTCCTTCGGTTTTCGCCGAAAATTCGTTCCAGAATGCTGCTCAAGTGCCATTACCGAACGAATTTACTTCCTTAAGAAATAATGTCACGTAGGTTATTCTATTTCAGACCCCAAAAATACACTTACAACAGCACTTACGAAAATACACTTACATAAATGTTTGAGTTTGGAGATGCACGAAAACCGAGGGACCACTGTAGTTCCCTTTTTATGTTATTTAAGGCTTCATTTACCTTGTCAGATTCTTCTCTTTCCTAAGTCTTATTAAATGGTGGATTGTATGGATTGACTATTATGTATATATACGTAGTGAGTTGTATCTATAGCTGTTATTGATACATGCATGGAAGATTGAGAATATATGCTGTATGCTCACTCTCCCTAGGTGCTGCTGCTCTCTCATGCTCTGGTGCCCTTACTAGTAGCTTCTAGCTACATTTTTTAGAAGGTACTGTAAGTCCATGGGAGAGAACATTGTGTATATTTACTGCAGTGCACATAAACTTGGGTCAGTGTTTGTGCTATTCTCGGTCTACAAATACACTAGCTACTTGCAGCCAGGGATAGGCAGCCTTGTCTGTACTCTGGACTTCTTTGTGTTAAGTGGCATTATAGTGATGAATCAGCCTGCTTTTTTTGGTAGATCGCGATAGCTCCGCTTGTATTAGATAGAACTGCATTAGTCACGTCAACCACTATATGAGGTGCTCTGTAGAAAACTTCTACTGACACTCTCCAGTGAGCAATACATGCATAGAGAATGAAAATTGCATTTTCTATAAAAAATGTTCATCACTCTTTACAGTGAAACTAGTTTGGTCAAAAATGCATAATTGGTTACTGAGGTATTGTTGCATAACATGTTGCAGACATTTGTAGGCAATATCCTCAAAAGTGGCATTTGACAAATTCATTGTAAATTTATTGTAAAGGTTTGTAGGTGATTTTCACCAAATTGGCATTTGGCAAGTTCATCACTCTTCTTCCCAACAGCTCTTATATACTGGATGTGTAATCATTTAAATGTTATTTAATTTAGCCTAATTGATTTTATGTGAGAATACATTTTGCAGTTACATTAACTACAGTATGTGTTTGCTATAAAAGATAATCTTGTGAATAAAATACATAATATACAGGCAGGCTTCGCTTTTCAGTGCTTCGCTTTACAGCATTTTGCTAATACGGCAGTTTTCAATTACGTATAACCCATTCTTCATTTATTCAGACTTCCTGAAATAAATATATTTACCACTCACTAAAAGCTAATTAGAAAAATATTTAAGGTAAGTAATGTGTGTACTGTATATGCATTTTTTTAGGCCTAGCTATATTGCTTACTTAACCCTTTGACTGTTTCGGTCATATATATACGTCTTACGAGCCAATGTTTCGGACGTATTTATACGCCTAAATTCTAGCGGCTTCAAATGAAGCAGGAGAAAGCTGATAGGCCTACATGTGAGAGAGTGGGTCTGCGTAGTGGGTGTGCGCAGTATGAAAAAAATCGGGGACTCAGTGGTGCATTGTGGGAGCGCCATGTTTGTAGTCCTTGTTCACGATGCCAGGCGGTAAGATGTACCTCACTCCCTGGCGAATTGGAGGCCTTCTCTTCCCAAGTGATAGTTCTAACAGCGATGGAAGTGCCAGTGAAAGTGAATTCCATGGTTTTCAAAAGGGTGTGACCGAAAGCAGTGCCCAGGATAACATAATTAGTGATGAAAACCCAGATGACCCACAACCATCCACATCTGGTGCTGGGCCGTCTCATTCACGTTCACCTGTACCAGAACGAAAGAGGAAACTATTTCAACGTGTAGAAGACTCTGATGTGAGCAGTGTAAGTGATGATGACAGTGATTTCAAAGCTATTGAAAGCAGTTCTAGTGGCGACAGTGAGGGAGATTATTCTCCAGGGAAGCGGCAGTATGTACGACGCAACATGCGTTCTGGTAGTGTGCCATATGCTATTCCAAGGAAAAGGAGTAAATCTCGGAGTACATCTCTTGACCCTACACCACGAATTGATTGTGAAGATGACGATATTGTTACAATGGGGATACGCAATGTGCGTGGGGCAGGTGGTGGTAGTGGTGGTGTTGGCGGTGGCATGAGTCATGTGCCACCACGAGCGGGCCACGCTGCTACCCATGCTGCTAACTCAGCACAACCACCATCAACCACCCCCACACTTCCACAACCTGCACAACCACAACCACCTGTCAATATCCAGTACGCACCAGCAGACCGCATCTGGGATTGGCAGCAAGGTGACAATTTTGTTCCCAATCCCCATGACTTTGATGAAGCACAAAGTGGAATACGGCCATCGTATACACTTGGGAACAATGCTACAGAACTAGAATGCTTTCAGTTATTCTTCGATGAACCCCTGATGGACATTATTGTCAGGGAAAGCAACACATACTATGAGTACACCATGGCAAACACATTTCTTTCACCAAATTCACGGCTACACCAGTGGAAGGACACAACTGTGGCAGAGATGTACCTGTTCTTTGCCACAATAATGCTTATGCCACATGTGTATAAGCACACTGTCACCACATACTGGTCGACAGAACGCCTGATTTCAACCCCAGGTTTTAGTGATATAATACCAGTGAATCGTTTTTTAATACTGTTGCGTATGCTTCACTTCTCTGACAAAACCAGGCTTGACAGAAACGACAGGTTATATAAGATCAGGAATGTGTTCATGTACCTGAAACAAAAGTGCTGTATGTATTTTTATCCCTTCAGGAATCTTGTAATTGATGAGTCTTTGATTTTTTTTCAAAGGTAGACTGTCGTTCAAGCAGTATATACCAAGCAAGAGGAAACTGTGTGATTACAAAAGTTGTCTGGTTCTGGATCTAATTGTGTACACTGGCAGTAATACATTGAGAGATACCATGAAATTATTGGGTTATCTCTGGTGATGTGGTTAGAACAATGATGGAACCATATCTTGGTAAGGGGCATATATTATATACTGATAACTGGTACACGAGCCCTTTACTCAGTGATTTCTTGCGAGTGAACATGACAGACGTGTGTGGCACAGTGTGTGGAAATCATAAACATATGCCTAGGTTTGACGCTGGCACTCGTAGAGGTGAAGTGCAGGTGTTTGTTGCCAATGATGTCATGGCATTTCGGTGGCAAGACAAACGTGATGTCACATTATTGACATCAGTTCACAGACATGAAATGGTAGACAGTGGAAGACAGAATAGAGAGACCAATGAACCCATTCTAAAACCTGCAGCTGTGATAGACTACAACCTCAATATGCGCTTAGTGGACAAATGTAACATGCAGATTGGGTTTGCTGATTGTGTATGCAAAAGTTATAAGTGGTGCATAAAACTCTTTTTTCCATCTTCTTGACATTTCCATGCTGAATGCTTATAACATGTACAAGTTGAAGACCAACAACAAACCCAAATATGGTGAATTTTGTTTGTCAGTCATCAGACAAATAATATTCAAGTACCAAGGAGCAACACCTGCAATAGACCAGCGCCCATGAAATTATCAACACATGCCCTCTCGTCTGAGGCCTGGTGATCACTACCCTATACAACTGCCTGCTACTACTCTCAAGAAAAAGGCTCAGAAGAGGTGTTTTGTCTGTAAACATTCCACAAAACGCCCACAACACTCGTTTTATGTGTGAGGAGTGTAAAGTACCACTGTGCATATACCCATGTTTCAAAGAATTCCACAAGCTGCAGGAGTTCTAGGAAAGTGTCCAGTGACTGTATATTTGTATATATATATTATAGAACAATAGTAATGAACATTTTTTGTCGTTGTTTGTTTGTGTAAACAAGTTTTGTAAACAATATAAACATACTAATGTTTGTGCAATTATTGTGGTGCAAACAACGAGTGTATATATATACATTGCACCTTACTGTGGTCTCACACGCCACATAAGTTACATAAAAAAGAAAATAGTGAAAAAACAAGAAATCTACGAATGGAAGTAAACAGAAGTTTACCGAGTCAGCGGAATTCGCCGCTGTTGCCATACGCGGCTCATATTCTGCCAACTTTACGCCTCCATATCTCGGTAAGTACTGATCGCAAAAAAATGTTTTTAGGCTTAAAACAATCAGCAAAATAATCCTAACATTTTGGTAAGAAAAAATAATTTTTTTTTTTTCAAATATTTCCCGACATAGAATGACAGTTTCAGAAAGGGGTCTCCGACAGTCAAAAGGTTAATATATGTTAGTGTAAACATGTTTTTTTTTTTTTCAACAAGTCGGCCGTCTCCCACCGAGGCAGGGTGACCCAAAAAGAAAGAAAATCCCCAAAAAGAAAATACTTTCATCATCATTCAACACTTTTACCACACTCATACATAATCACTGTCTTTGCAGAGGAGCTCAGATACGACAGCTGAGAATTGTCCCTCCCAGCTGTCACTATCCCAGACCCCTCCTTTAAAGTGCAGGCATTGTACTTCCCATTTCCAGGACTCAAGTCCAACTAAATCAATTAACTGGTTTCCCTGAATCCCTTCACAAAATGTTACCCTTCTCACACTCTAACAGATCGTCATGTCCCAAAAACCATTCGTCTCCATTCGCTCCGATCTAACACGCTCACACATGCTTGCTGGAAGTCCAAGCCACTCGCCCACAATACCTCCTTTACCCCTTCCCTCCAATCTTTTCTAGGACGACCCCTACCCCGCCTTCCTTTCCCTACAGATTTATACGCTCTCCAAGTCATTCTACTTTGATCCATTCTCTCTAAATGACCAAACCACCTCAACAACCCCTCTTCAGCCCTCTGACAAATACTTTTAGTAACTCCACACCTTCTCCTAATTTCCACATTCCGAATTTTCTTTATAATATTTACACCACACATTGCCCTTAGACAGGACATCTCCACTGCCTCCAGCCTCCTCCTCGCTGCAGCATTTGCAACCCATGCTTCACACCCATATAAGAGTGTTGGTACCACTATACTTTCGTACATTCCCTTCTTTGCCTCATGGATAACATTTTTTGTCTCCACAGATACCTCAATGCACCACTCACCTTTTTTCCTTCATCAATTCTATGGTTAACCTCATCCTTCATAAACCCATCCGCTGACACGTCAACTCCCAAATATCTGAAAACATTTACTTCTTCCATAATCCCTCTCTCCAATGTGATATCCAATTTTTCTTTATTTAAATCGTTTGATACCCTCATCACCTTACTCTTATCTATGTTCACTTTTAACTTTCTACCTTTACACACTCTCCCAAACTCGTCCACTAACCTTTGCAACTTTTCTTTAGAATCTCCCATAAGCACAGTATCATCAGCAAAAAGTAACTGTGTCAACTCCCATTTTGCATTTAATTCTCTATAATTTAATCCCACCCCTCTCCCCAACACCCTAGCATTTACTTCTTTTACAACCCCATCTATAAATATATTAAACAACCATGGTGACATCTCCCTCTCTCCTACACACCCTAACCTGAGCCTCACTATTCTCATAAAAACTCTTTACAGCCTTCAGTAACTTACTACCTATTCCATACACTTGCAACATTTGCCACATTGCTCCCCTATCCACTCTATCATATGCCTTTTCTAAATCCATAAATGCAATGAAAACTTCTACCTTTATCTAAATACTGTTCACATATATACTTCACTTTAAACACTTGATCTACACATCCCCTACCCACTCCAAAGCCTCCTTGCTCATCTGCAATCCTACTCTCTGTCATACCTCTAATTCTTTCAATAATAACCCTGCCATACACTTTACCTGGTATACTCAGTAAACTTATTCCCCTATAATTTTTACACTCACTTTTATCCCCCTTCCCTTTATATAAAGGAACTATACATGCTCTCTGCCAATCCCTAGGTACCTTCCCCTCTTTCATACATTTATTAAACAAAAATACCAACCACTCCAGCACTATATCCCCCCCTGCTTTTAACATTTCTGTCATGATCCCATCAGTTCCAGCTGCTTTACCCCCTTTCATTCTACGTAAGGCCTCACACACCTCCCCCACACTCACATCCTGCTCTTCTTCACTCCTAAACGATGTTGTACCTTCCTGGCCAGTACATGAAATTACCGCCTCCCTTTTTTCATCGACATTTAAAAGTTCCTCAAAATATTCCTGCCATCTACCCAATACCTCCAGCTCCCCATCTACTAACTCCCCTACTCTGTTTTTAACTGACAAATCCATTCGTTCCCTAGGCTTTCTTACCTTGTTTATCTCACTCCAAAAATTTTTCTTGTTTTCAGCAAAATTTCTTGACAGAGCCTCTCCCATTCTTTCATCCGCTCTTCTTTTGCACTCTCTCACTACTCTCTTCACCTTTGTTTTACTCTCCATATACTCTGCTCTTCTGTTAACACTTCTGTTTTGTAAAAACCTCTCATAAGCTACCTTTTTCTCTTTTATCACACCCTTTACTTCTTCATTCCACAACTCCTCTTTCCTCCTGCACCCACCCTCCTATAGCCACAAACTTCTGCCCCACATTCTAATACTGCATTTTTAAAACTATCCCAACTCTCTTCAACCCCCCACTACTCATACTTGCACTAGCCCACCTTTCTGCCAATAGTTCCTTATATCTCACCTTAACTTCCTCCTCCCTTAGTTTATACACTTTTACCTCTACTTGCTGTTGCCATTTTCTTTTTGTCCCATCTACCTTTTACTCTAACTGTAGCTACAACCAAATAATGATCTGATATATCCGTTGCCCCTCTATAAACATGTACATCCTGAAGCCTACCCATCAACCTTTTATCCACCAATACATAATCCAACAAACTACTTTCCTTACGTGCTATATCATACCTTGTATATTTATTTATCCTCTTTTTCATAAAATATGTATTACTTATTACCAAACCTCTTTCTACACATAGCTCAATTAATGGTTCCCATTTACATTTACCCCTGGCACCCCAAATTTACCTACTACTCCCTCCACAACATTTTTACCCACTTTAGCATTAAGATCCCCAACCATAATTACTCTCTCACTTGGTTCAAAACTCCCCACACACTCACTCAACATTTCCCAAAATCTCTCTCCTCTACACTTCTCTCTTCTCCAGGTGCATAAACACTTACTATAACCCACTTTTCACATCCAACCTTTATTTTACTCCACATAATCCTTGAATTTTTACATTTATATTCCTTCTTTACCTGCCATAACTGATTATTCAACATTATTGCCACTCCTTCGTTAGCTCTAACTCTATTTGAAACCCCTGACCTAATCCCATTTATTTCTCCCCACTGAAACTCTCCTACCCCCTTCAGCTTTGTCTCACTTAAAACCAGGACATCCAGCTTCTTTTCATTCATAACATCTACAATCATCTCTTTCTTATCATTCGCACAACATCCACGCACATTCAAACATCCCACTTTGACGGTTTTCTTCTTTTTCTTTTTAGTAAGCTATACAGGAAAAGGGGTTACTAGCCCATTGTTCCCGGCATTTTAGTTGACTTTTACAACACGCATGGCTTACGGAGGAAAGATTCTTATTCCACTTCCCCATGGATATGAAAGGAAAAGCAATAAGAACAAGAACTATTAAGATAAAATCAAAGAAAACTCAGATGAGTGTGTATACATAAACGTGTACATGTTTGCGTAGCATGACCTAAGTGTAAGTAGAAGCAGCAAGACGTACCTGAAATCTTGCATGTTTATGAGACAAAAAAAAGACACCAGCAATCCTACCATCATGTAAAACAGTTTCAGGTTTCTGTTTCACAGTCACCTGGCAGGATGGTAGTACCTCCCTGGGTGGTTGCTGTCTACCAACCTACTACCTAAAAAAAAATATTACAAACGGTAGAAACGTTTATAATTGAGCTCGACCTGAAGACCATCAGGACAATATCAGGCGACCTCACAGAGTAGGTATGTTTCTACCTTTATAAAAAAAATTATATTAAAGTCCAGGGTTTATTCCCTGGACCTCAGCAATGAGAGTCGCTCCTCTCACCGCTGGGCAACGGCGACAATATTACCAGGCTTTTATATGCATTCAGGACCTGCTGTATAAGCAGAACCCTCCTGTACCAGTTCCCAATAATATTGTACGTCTAGTGGTACGTACGTAACTTTGTTTTATGCCTTACAGATGCCAATGATGTTTTGCATATGGTTGCCACTTACCAGCTAGAGACAGAGCACAGAGAAATTTACTTCTTCAGAGAGGGCTCAATTGTTTTCTGGAATGTAACAGACTTGGAACGAGCAAATGTTCTTAGATTTTTAAAATCATATGAGGAAGGCAAGTACGATGAGCAGGCGGTGGAGGAGGAGAGTGAAAGCCTCACCTATAGGTACAGTGAAGGACCGTAAGTGCAATTCTTTTTATAATACTGCGCTTTGTTTTTTGTGTTATATATTTCCTGTGTGTGATTAATGGGCTTTTTCACATTAATATAGATTTGAGAAATAATTACTATACGTAAAATGATAAAAAAATTACTGTACAGTGGACCCCCGGATTACATCATTATTTTGTTTCAGAATGCTATTCAAGTGCTGTTACCGAACGAATTTGTTCCCATAAGGAATAATATAAATTAGTCCTTTTAGACCCCCAAAAATACACTTACAAAAGCACTTACAAAAATACACCTATGTAATTGTTCGAGTTTAGAGCAGTGCGTAACCTGGGGGTCCACTGTATATTTTTTATATATTAACTTATTAAATTGTTTTGTTTTGTTTTCATTTCAGATCAAAGACAAGATTGATTAACGACAAAATCTTCCTGAACCCAGAGGGTCAAACAGACTTAGAAAAGTATACCTTCAGTAATGCCATGACTTTGTCTGTGAAGCTAGGAATATGGGAAGCATCACTTGACAGATATATAAATAACATAGAGTATGTTTCAGAGGTAAGATATCTTTATTGTTTTATAAACACAGAGTGACTTGATGAAAATTTATTTCTGTAGTGGATAGTGTTTATAATGCTAGGGAAATTTGTGAATGTTCACTTATTATATTGACTAATTAAACAAGAAATATAGTAATTAAAGAAAGAAGTTGAGTTTATAATTAGATGGGCATGCTGTTGTATATATTCAGTGAATTTTTTTTGTCAGATAAAATAAATACAGTGGTACCCCGAGTTTCGGCCATAATTCGTTCCAGAAGGCTGTTCGAGTGCCGTTACCGAACGAATTTGTTCCCATAAGGAATAATGTAAATTAGATTAGTCCGTTTCAGACCCCCAAAAATACACTTACAAAAACACTTAAAATATTACACTTAAATAATTGTTCGCGTTGGGAGCTATTTGAAACTCGGGGTACCACTGTACAATAAATAAAATATTTATTTTCCAAGATACATTGGCATCACAAAGATTGTTGTACATTAGTGTTGATTTACAGGGACAAGCCCACAGTTATGCAAATCATTTCAGACAGAGTAAAACAAGAACTTAAAATTACTTGACATTGATAAATAAAGGCATGTTATGTGACCACTGTGTTTAATATAATTAAGTTGTCTGAATAATATCTGTGTATACTGAATTTAATTTAACTAAGTTGTCTGAAGATAGGACTGTCAGTTAAAAGGAATATTTTGGATAATGAAACTCTGCCTGTTTAATACAGTGATGTTTATATGAAGGGACAGTAATATACAACAGCATTGATAATTTCAGCAATTAAATTTTGGGGTGGGAATAAGTAATTTATAGCACATTATTATTGACTAGAAAATACATACAAACATTTGTGACCTGGAATAAAATGTTGACATATACAGTAATTCATGTAGATTTTATTCTTGTTACACGAGCACTAAAATAAATGAAATTGCCCTCAGGAGCTGAGCAAACATGGGCATGTGGTGCTGAGCCAGACCCAGGTGTTACAGCGTATGGGACAACTCTTTGCCCTCCGCCACCTCATTAATCTGGGCTCAGATCTCCTGGATGTGCCAGACTTTTACTGGGAACATGAAGAACTGGAACAACTTTATAAAAAAGTTTCAGATTACCTCAGTATCTCTAAGCGAACTTCTGTGAGTATTCTTGAAATTATGACACAATATTTTGAGTTTGTATCCATAACTGTTATGCCGGGAGCAAGGGGCTAGTAACCCCTTCTCCTGTATATATTGCTTAATGTAAAAGGAGAAACTTTAGTTTTTCCTTTTGGGCCACCCAGCTTCAGTGGGACACGGCCGACGTGTTGAAAGAAAGAAAGAAAGATCCATAACTGTTCTCATAGGTCAGACTGCAAGTTCCCTTGCTTAACAGTGCCCCATACTACACAGCCCACACTTACAAATGGCATTTTGGAGCCAATTAAAGTTTTGCAAACATTAAACCAGTGCAAAAATGTGAAACATAACCATCCATCATATCAATGAGGCGACAGTTAGCGCCTGCAGTGAGGCATTAACTGTCGCCTCATTGCAGTTTCTCTCCAGCATGCAGTCAACCGTGTTTCCAATTTGGCCACTATTCATGGGTTTGAATTTTCTAGTACTAAAACACACCAAATTACTTTCACTAGATGTTCTATCATCCCTGATAATCCACTGTACTTGTATGGCTCGCGTATCCCAGAACGTGATACGGTCAGGTTTCTCGGCCTTCTGTTTGACCATCGGTTATCCTGCAAACCTCACATTACTTCCTTGAAGGCAACTTGTCATAGCTGGCTGAACCTCCTTAAAGCCCTCGCTCATCTTTCATGGGCTGATCATCAGACTCTCCTTCAACTGCATTCCGCCCTAATTTTATCGAAACTAGATTATGGCGACCAGATATATTCAGTGACCTCTCCTGCAACTCTTTCTAACCTTGATCCCATCCATCACCAGGGATTACATTTATGCCTAGGTGCTTTTCGCTCTTCACCGGTTGAGAGAGCCTATGCAGAGGCGAATATTCCATCCTTGAACGATCACCATGATGCTCATTGCCTCTGCTATTTTGTTTGTTCTCATGATCTCCACAATCCTTCCATATATAGGATATTATTATTATTATAATCAAAAGAAGCGCTAAACTACATACAGTGGAACCCGAGTAACGTAAAAACTTCATTCCAGAAGCCTGCTCAAGTGCCATTAACGAACGAATTTACTCCCTTAAGAAATAATGTCAAGTAGGTTAGTCCATTTCAGACCCCCTAAAATACACTTACAATATTATACTTACATAATTGTACAATTTCCGGGGTGTTCGTTATTCGGGGTTCCATTGTATATAGGATAGAGAATGGATGTTAGTAGAAGTTCATTGTCTGTTTGTCGCCCTTAGTTACTCCGTCTCTTTTTCTCTTCATCTACATTCACTTTTGTCTTCACTTCAGTTGCCACCTTTATATGTTCATGTAGCATCTAACTTTTCCCTTGCCCCTTGGGAGGTTCCAACAGGTCGTGTCTGTTCTTTCCCACTGCCATGCTCGAAAGCACAAATACCTACAGTTGCTTCTCGCTCTTTTTTTCTTTATCACTTCCGGTCTCATTCTCATGCCGTTGTGGTGTACACCAATGGTTCTAAATCTTCTGACAGTGTCAGGTTTGCAGCAGTGTTTCCGAACAGCATTGTGCGAGGACATTTATTAGACTCGGCTAGCATTTTTACAGCTGAATTGTATGCAATTCTCGTAGCACTTACTATCTGTATTGTATCTATGCCTGTGTCGCCATTTGTGGTAGTTTCAGACCCCCTTAGTGCTTTGCAGGATTCACCTCATCCCCTGGTTCTTCGTATACAACTTTGGTTTCGCCATATCTCAAGCAAAAACAAAGATATTGTTTTTCGTGTTCATCAAGAACTGCAAGAAGCCCCTATCACATGCTTTTAACATCCTATGGAGAGGGAGTATGGACACTGGGGTCGTCCCTCAGTTCCTAAAAACAACAGGACATAGCCCCACTCCACAAAGGGGGCAGTAAAGCAATAGCAAAGAACTACAGACCAATAGCGCTAACGTCCCATATCATAAAAATCTTTGAAAAGGTTCTAAAAAGCAAGATCGCCACTCATCTAGATACCCATCAATTACACAACCCAAGGCAGCATGGGTTTAGAGCAGGTTGCTCCTGTCTGTCCCAACTACTGGACCACTACGACAAGGTCCTGGATGCTCTAGAAGACAAACAGAATGCAGATGTTATATACACAGACTTTGCAAAAGCCTTTGACAAGTGTGACCATGGTGTAATAGCACACAAAATGCATGATAAAGGAATAACAGGAAAAGTTGGTAGATGGATCTATAATTTCCTAACAAGTAGAACACAAAGAGTAGTAGTCAACAGAGTAAAGTCTGAGGCGGCTACAGTGAAAAGCTCTGTTCCACAAGGCATAGTACTCGCTTCTATCCTGTTCCTCATCCTCATATCGGACATAGAAAGGGATATAAGCCACAGTGCAGTGTCTTCCTTTGCAGATGACACACGAATCTGCATGACAGTGTCCACCATTGAAGACACTGCAAGACTCCAAGCAGACATCAACCAAATCTTTAAATGCGCTGCAGAAAACAATATGAAGTTCAATGATGAGAAATTTCAATTACTCAGATATGGAAAACGTGAGGAAATTAAAATCTCATCGGAGTACAAAACAAATTCCAACCACACAATAGAGCGAAAAACTAATGTCAAAGACCTGGGAGTGATCATGTCAGAGGATCTCACCTTCAGGGACCATAACACCGTAGCAATTGCATCTGCTCGAAAAATGACAAGATGGATAATGAGAACCTTCAAAACCAGGGATGCCAAGCCCATGTTGACACTTTTCAGGTCGCTTGTTCTATCTAGGCTGGAATATTGCTGCACACTAACTGCACCTTTCAAGGCAGGTGAAATTGCTGACCTAGAAAATGTGCAGAGAACCTTCACGGCACGCGTAACTGCGATAAACCACCTCAATTACTGGGAACGCTTGAAGTTCCTAAACCTGTACTCCCTAGAACGCATCCGAGGGCTCTGGTGGTCTGGTGGCTAAAGCTCTCGCTTCACACGGCGAGGGCCTGGGTTCGATTCCCAGCCAGGGCAGAAACATTGGGCGTGTTTCTTTACACCTGTTGTTTATGTTCCCCATCAGTAAAATGGGTACCTGGGTGTTAGTCGACTGGTGTGAGTCGCATCCTAGGACACTGACCTAATCTGCCCGAAATGCTCAGCATAACAAGGGACTTTCTATATAGTAGTATGTCACTGATGTCAGCTAGGCCTGTATACCATGTACATGTACTTGTAGTAAATAAAGATATTATTATTATTATTATTATTATTATTATTATTATATACACGTGGAAGGTTCTCGAGGGATTGGTACCAACCTTGCACACGAGAGTCACTCCCTACGAAAGCAAAAGACTCGGCAGGCGATGTAACATCCCCCCAATGAAAAGCAGGGGTGCCACTAGCACGTTGAGAGACAACACAATAAGTGTCAGGGGCCCAAGACTGTTCAACTGCCTCCCAGCATACATCAGGGGGATTACCAACAAACCCCTGGCTGTCTTCAAGCAGGAACTGGACAGGCACCTGAAGTTGGTGCCTGACCAGCCAGGCTGTGGTTCGTACGTTGGACTGCATGTGGCCAGCAGTAACAGCCTGGTTGATCAGGCTCTGATCCAACATGAGGCCTGGTCACAGACCGGGCCACAGGGGTGTTGACCCCTGGAACTCTCTCCAAGTATACTCTTCTAATGCCTTCACTTTATCATCCCTCCTTGCTGATGGACCCACTTTTGACACACTCTCTCGTTGACTTTTTGACAACAACTGATTTACTGCACAGACTTTGATGATACTGCCTCTAGCACTCCTCACAGCCCTTTCTACCTCTCCTCTTGCTACCCTGTACCCCTGCACTGTATGACTCTTGTAGGTTTAGTGCTTCTTTTTTATTATAATAATCTATACAAACAGCTAAGTTAATGTTACTTGTTATAAACTGGAGATCCTCTGTATAATGATTACAACTAGTTTTTCAGTGAAAATACAATACAGTAATTTTGAAATGTCACCAAGTGCCCCATATTCCTCTCTGGGTCTTATAGACAGTTATTAAAATGAATGCTGGTATATATGAAACAATTTATGCTGTAATTAAGGTATACATATACAGTGGACCCCCGAGTTTCGTAAACCCTGGAGATTGTACAATTATGTAAGTATAATATTGTAAGTGCTTGTGAAAGAGTATTTTTGGGGGTCTGAAATAGACTAACCTACGTGACATTTTTCCTTAGGGAGTAAATTCGTTCGGTAATGGCGCTTGAGCAGACTTCAGGAGTGAAGTTTTTATGAAACTCGGGGTCCACTGTACAGTGGTACCTTGAGTTATGAGTTTAATTCTTTTCAGAAGGCTGTTCGAGTGACGATACTGAACGAATTTGGTCCCATAAGGAATAATGTGATTTAGATTAATCTGTTTCAGACCCCCAAAAATACACTTACAAATGCACTTACAGAAATACACTTACATAATTCTTCGAGTTGGGAGCGGCTCGTATCTCGAGGTACCACTGTATATTGTATTACAGTGGACCCTCGGATTACGACATTATTTCGTTCCAGAATGCTGTTCAAGTGCCGTTACCGAACAAATTTGTTCCCATAAGGAATAATGTAAATTAGATTAGTCCTTTTAGACCCCCAAAAATACACTTACAAAAGCACTTACAAAAATACACTTACATAATTGTTCGAGTTTGGAGCAGTACGTAATCTGGGGGTCCACTGTATATTTATAATTAGGTAATCCAGAAATAAAAATAAAAATTCCAGTTATATAAAAAAATCAAGCATCACTAAACTTTTACTAATTTTGTCTTAATAATATTAAAACTTCCCTAATATTAAATATTTGGCTACTTTTAATTAATATTACAACCTGAGTTGGTTGATGGGCATACCCTGATCTTGTTGCATTCTACTGCAGGTGATGAATGTCAAGCTGAACCACTGTATAGAGTTGATGGAGTTGCTTAAAAGTCACCTGAGTGAGCAGCACGCCTCCCGATTGGAGTGGATCATCATAATTCTTATTATGGTTGAAGTTGGCTTTGAGCTCCTACACTTCCTGGAGCGCCTTTACTGATCCATCCTGCCGGAGGGCACTCATCACATCTTAAGGTGTATTCTAATCGAATGTGATCAAAACATTGGTTGGCTCTTAATTACCCAGCCTGTGGGCATTAGTTACTCCAAAAGAAGAGAATTACATATGCCCCAAAAATAAGGTGATCTCTTATCATCCGTCTGGCAAGCAGTAATGCTTTATAACTAACTTTTCATTCTTGTAAATGGATGTGGAAGATACTGTGTCTCATGTCTGGGTCTTAAGACCATAATTAATACGTACAATTTAAATTTATTAAACTTCATTTTTTAATGTGGTTTTATTTCTTGAATCTCAATTATCCTTAAAAGGGTGACCTCTCCCAACATCTTACTCAAACAACATGATCATCTCATGGAGGGGTGCCTAGATCTACTCCAAGAATTGTCAAGTCGTCCTGACAGTCTCATCTCTTCACCAATTGGTACATTTATCATAAATCACATCAACTTCGTCTCAGATGCTTTCAACTTTACTTACTATGTTCATCCTCTTGCTCTCTGGCAGTCCCACATTTAATACAGTCTCACTGATTTCTTAATAGACACTAAGCTGTATTACTCAAATGGGTTTAGAACTTTTTTTTTTTTTTAATAGTATAGGACAATCATAACAATAAACTGACAACAGTTTTCTACATTAATTGTGCCCATACAAAATATGACTGGACCATTCCTTGCTGTATCCATACAAAACATGACTGGACCATTCCTTGCTGTATCTATACAAAACATGACTGGACCATTCCTTGCTGTATCTATACAAAACATGACTGGACCATTCCTTGTTGTATCTATACAAAACATGACTGAACCATTCCTTGTTGTATCTATACAAAACATGACTGAAACATTCCTTGTTGTATCTATACAAAACATGACTGAACCATTCCTTGTTGTATCTATACAAAACATGACTGAACCATTCCTTGTTGTATCTATACAAAACATGACTGGACCATTCCTTGTTGTATCTATACAAAACATGACTGAACCATTCCTTGCTGTATCTATACAAAACATGACTGGACCATTCCTTGCTGTATCTATACAAAACATGACTGGACCATTCCTTGCTGTATCTATACAAAACATGACTGGACCATTCCTTGTTGTATCTATACAAAACATGACTGAACCATTCCTTGTTGTATCTATACAAAACATGACTGAACCATTCCTTGTTGTATCTATACAAAACATGACTGAATCATTCCTTGTTGTATCTATACAAAACATGACTGAACCATTCCTTGTTGTATCTATACAAAACATGACTGGACCATTCCTTGTTGTATCTATACAAAACATGACTGAACCATTCCTTGTTGTATCTATACAAAACATGACTGGAGCATTCCTTGCTGTATCTATACAAAACATGACTGGACCATTCCTTGCTGCATCTATACAAAACATGACTGGACCATTCCTTGCTGTATCTATACAAAACATGACTGGACCATTCCTTGTTGTATCCATGCAAAACATGACTGGACCATTCCTTGTTGTATCCATACAAAACATGACTGGACCATTCCTTGTTGTATCCATACAAAACATGACTGGACCATTCCTTGTTGTATCCATACAAAACATGACTGGACCATTCCTTGTTGTATCCATACAAAACATGACTGGACCATTCCTTGTATCCATACAAAACATGACTGGACCATTCCTTGTTGTATCCATACAAAACATGACTGGACCATTCCTTGCTGTATCCATACAAAACATGACTGGACCAAGACTTACCTAATGTTAAAAAATGTTTGATCACTCACGAGTGTCTGACTGCTTTTCAAAAGCTGTAATAAGAAATAATGGATTATTTCCAGTATTGCCAGATGCCATTCATCCTGATCATGGGGTTCTGCTGTCTTGAAACGATGGAGCTGTTTTGTAGGATGTAGTTACTGTCTCTCCTTGTTCTTTTGTTGAAAATTCTTTCCAGAATGCTGTTTGAGTGCCGTTACCAAACGAATTTGTTCCCATAAAGAATAATGTAAATTAGATTAGTCCTTTTAGACCCCCAAAAATACACTTACATAATTGTTCAAGTTTGGAGCAGTACATAAACCGGGGGTCCACTGTATATATATATACACACATTATATATACAGTGGACCCCCGAGTTTCAGTCACCTCGGAAATCGAACAATTATGTAAGTTTAATATTGTAAGTGCTTTTGTATGTGTATTTTTGGGGGTCTGAAATGGACTAACCTACTTGACATTATTCCTTAACTTGTTTATCTCACTTCAAAACTTTTTCTTATTTTCTGCAAAATTTCTTTACAGTGCCTCTCCCACTCTTTCATCTGCTCTCCTTTTGCACTCTCTCACCACTCTCATCACCTTTCTTTTACTTTCCATATACTCTGCTCTTCTTACAACACTTCTGTATTGTAAAAACCTCTCATAAGCTACCTTTTTCTCTTTTATCACACCCTTTACTTCATCATCCCACCAATCACTCCTCTTTTTCCCTGCACCCACCCTCCTATAGCCACAAACTTCTGCCAAAACATTCTAATATTGCATTTTTAAAACAATCCCAACCCTCTTCAACCCCCCCACTATTCATACTTGCATTTACCCACCTTTCTGCCAAAAGTTGCTTATATCTCACCCTAACTTTCTCCTCCCTTAGTTTATACACTTTCACCTCTCTCTTACTTGCTGTTGCCATTTTCCTTATGTCATATCTACCTCTTACTCTAACTGTAGCTACAACTAAATAATGATCCGATATATCATTTGCCCCTCTATAAACATGTACATTTTGAAGCCTACCCATCAACCTTTTATCTACCAATACATAATCTAACAAGCTACGTACTTTCATTACATGCTATATCATACCTTGTATACTTATTTTCTTTTTTTTCATAAAATACAGTGGTACCTCTACTTACGAGCAGCTCCCAACTCGAACAATTATGTAAGTGTATTTTGTAGGTGCTTTTGTAAGTGTATTTTTGGGGGATCTGAAATGGATTAATCTAATTTTCATTATTTCTTATGAGAAAAAATTCCTTCGGTATCGGCACTTGAATAGCCGTCTGGAACGAATTAAGCTCGTAAGTAGATGTACAACTGTATGTATTACTTATTACCAGACCTCTTTCTACACATAGCTCAATTAAAGGCTCCCCATTTTCATTTACCCTTGACACCCCAAATTTACCTACTACTCCCTCCACAACATTTTTACCCACTTTAGCATTGAGATCCCCAACCACAAGTACTCTCACTTGGTTCAAAACTCCCCATGCACTCACTCAACATTTCCCAAAATCTCTCTCTCTCCTCTATACTTCTCTCTTCTCCAGGTGCATAAACACTTACTATAACCCACTTTTCACATCCAACCCTTATTTTACACCACCTAATCCTTGAATTTATACAATATACAGTGGACCCTCGGTTTTCGTTCACCTCCAAACTCGAACAATTATGTAAATGTATTTTTGTAAAAGCTTTTGTAAGTGTATTTTTGGGGTTCTGAAATGACTAATCTAATTTACATTTGTCCTTATGGGAACAAATTTGTTTGGTAATGGCACTCAAACAGCATTCTGGAATGAATTTTCAACAAAAACCGAGGGCCCACTGTATATATATATACAGTGGACCTCCAGATTACATCATTATTTCGTTCCAGAATGCTGTTCAAGTGCCATTACCAAACGAATTTGTTCCCATAAGGAATAATGTAAATTAGATTAGGCCTTTTAGACCCTCAAAAATACACTTACAAAAGCACTTAAAAAATACACTTACATAATTGTTCGAGTTTGGAGCAGTACGTAATCCGGGGGTCCACTGTATATGTATATATAAAGTAGATCGTCATTTAGCACGGTAGTTACGTTCCTGAAAACGTCGTGTTAGATAATTTTGTGTTAGATAATTAAAAGAACTTATGGGAAAAATAGGGTTACGTTTCTAGGAGTCCCCAAAAAACCAAACCAGTTTTTTTTAGAACAACAGATCTTACAAAAATAAAAGTGAATATGTAATTGTAGTTCATTATCGTGGTGTATTATGTTGTTTTTACTGCTTAAGACTACAAATGTAACAGAAATAATAGTATTTACAGTGGACCCTCGCCATTTGAATTTAATCCGTTCCAGGAGCTTGTTCTTAACGTGAAATGTTGGAAAGGCGATTTAAGTTTTCCCAAAAGAAATAATGGAAATACAATTAATCCGTTCCTGCTGTCAGGAGGCATGACAAAATAGTACTTCACTGTTAAGCTATTATCAACTTGACAGCTTATTTATCTATCACAATTCATCTAATATGACATAATAAACAACATGAATAACATAAAAACCTGATATACACTCTAGAATGAATAAAATATGTATGTCATTACGAATGTGGTGGCTGGGAAGGATGGTGGTGTCGAGCATTCTCGCTACAGCTGTGAAAACATCTTCCCATTCTTTCCTCCTTCAAACGTGTTAGTATAAGAGAAAACGGAGTTTGTAATGCTATCTGCATTAGATCACTTCCAGTCAGCTTCAAGTAGTGAACAGAAATCGTAAGTGTCAGGCTGGTAACAGCAACAACAACAACTGGTTTGTTCACAAAACTCCCTCCCGAACCTTCATTTAATCTTGTTTACACACCACTGCTTCTACCACCATTGCCTCTCACCACTGCCTCTCACCACTGCCTCTCACCACTGCCTCTCACCACTGCCTCTCACCACTGCCTCTCACCACTGCCTCAACCACCACTGCCTCTCACCACTACCTCTCACCACTGCCTCTACCACCACTGCCTCTCACCACTGCCTCAACCACCACTGCCTCTCACCACTGCCTCAACACCACTGCCTCTACCACCACTGCCTCTCACCAATGCCTCAACCAACACTGCCTCTCACCACTGCCTCTACCACCACTGCCTCTACCACCACTGCCTCTCACCACTGCCTCTACCACCACTGCCTCTACCACCACTGCCTCTACCACCACTGCCTCTCACCACTGCCTCTACCACCACTGCCTCTCACCACTGCCTCTACCACCACTGCCTCTCACCACTGCCTCTACCACCACTGCCTCTCACCACTGCCTCTCACCACTGCCTCTACCACCACTGCCTCTACCACCACTGCCTCTCACCACTGCCTCTACCACCACTGTCTCTACCACCACTGTCTCTACCACCATGGCCTCTCTTCACTGCCTCACACTTAATGAACAAACTCCAAACAATTATAATTAAGTGTGAAATGTCTGGATGAGCGTGCAGGGTATTGTTCTCTCGAGTGTAAACAACGAGGGACTGGCTCTCCAAGCGCCTGGGCGGACAGGTGATGGACACACTTGTTCCAATCGTGATATTTTGTTCGCATGACGATATCGATTTTCTTGTTCTAATGACGATTTGTTCGACTGCCGAGCCATTCGAATAGCGGGGGTCCACTGTACCTTAAATTGTGGGTGCTGGTGTTTGTGGATGATTGTGAAGAGAGTGGAGAGTTATGCTGTGGACTACTTGGCTGAGGTGGATAGTAGAGGTTCTTGAACTGAAGTCGATGGTTGTACTGTCTAACTTTAAGTCATTCAGTAAGTCAGTCAAGTCATTCAGTAAGTCAATCAAGTCATTCAGTAAGTCAGTCAAGTCATTCAGTAAGTCAGTCAAGTCATTCAGTAAGTCAGTCAAGTCATTCAGTAAGTCAGTCAGTAAGTCAGTCAAGTCAGTAAGTCAGTCAAGTCAGTAAGTCAGTCAGTCAAGTCAGTAAGTCAGTCAAGTCAGGAAGTCATTCAGTCAGTCAAGCCATTCAGTAAGTCAGTCAGTAAGTCAGTCAAGTCATTCAGTAAGTCAGTCCAGTCAAGTCAGTCAGTCAGTCAGTCAAGTCATTCAATAAGTCAGTCAAGTCAGTAAGTCAGTCAAGTCAGTCAGTAAGTCAGTCCAGTCAGTCAGTCAGTCAGTCACACGAACTTATGTTTACCTCTTTTTATGTGTACAAAGTAACACTTCTTACGGCCACAGGTTATGTCTTGTCTAATATCTTTGTTTTCTTCGTTAATTCTAAGACTTAAATGCTTACACCTTTTCTTGCCACTTTGAGCAACACTGGTATGCCTACTGGGTGTCATGATTGCTTGGCAGATACAAGATATAGTAATTTAAAGATCAAAACACAATTCACTCTCTCTCATTCTTCACAAACACAGCTGGCTTGTAGAAGAGGACTTTTTTTGACGCATATGAAATACGAATGGTGGGGTCGAAGGGGTAGCTGGGAAGGCAGGTGGGGTCAGGGGGTGGCTGGGGAAGGCGGGTGTTGTCGGGGTGGCTGGGGAAGATGAGTGGGGTCAGGGGGTGGCTGGGGAAGGCGGGTGGTGTCCGCTGAACCACAACAAGGGGCCGCTTGAGGAGTGGAATTTGTTTTCCTTCCCACAAACTGTAAGTAAGTTTATTCAGGTATACACAGATACAGTTACAAAGATTATCATACATAGCAGCATAGTGTAGAGAACCTAGAATAACCCAAAAAAGTCAGAGTGACTTATTTCCATTCTGTCTGACTTTTTTGAGTTATCCTAGGTTCTCTACACATATGCTGGTATGTATGATAATCAATGTAACTGTATCTCTGTATACCTGAATAAACTTACTTACAGTTTGCGGGAAGGAAAAACAAATTCCCTTTTTCTCTAAGCACGAGGATTGGGCTTACACTTGAAATCACCTGATGCATTACCGCAAAGGAGCAAGGTGAAGCGATCCTTTGCTGTCTTGAAGCCTGGTGCACTTTTCTCTTGCTGACTGATATAAGTTTATGTTGGCATTTTCTTCCAGAAAACACTTGTCTCGTCAGCATTAAACACTTTATGTGGCTCATAGCCACCCTCAGTAGGACTCCCACACTGACTCAATGGTTTAAAACACCGCAGGCAACCCCGCGCTCAAAATTTTTCCCCTCCAGCGAATCGTGTAATATCAGGTTTACGTCGTGTTAGATAAAAATGTGCCGCAATTCTCCAATTGTGTAATACCCAAATTGCGCAACATAAAGTTGTGCTAAATGAGGGTCTACTGTAATATATCTTTACTATGTATAATTCTTATGTGTATGTAGAACTATAATTAATCTCATTAAAATGTATTTTTTTTTTTTTATATTTTTGGGTTTCTGGAACGGATTATGTAATTGTATTTCCATTATTTCTTATGGGAAATATTGATTCGATTTTCGAACATTTCGAATTTAGAACAAGCTCCTGGAACGGATTATGTTCGATTTTCGGGGTTCCACTGTATTAGGAAAGCGAAGAAAAACATACAATAAAATTTAAAAAACTAATATGGAGTGAACGGCAGTCAACAATGTTTCTGTCAGCCGGTCATTTACTGTCAACTTCACACCACTATATACCATACCACGGGCGGGGTTAGAACCCATGATCAGAGTCATAAAACTCCAGTTCGATGCGCTAGCCACTGGGCCAGCTGGCTAGCACGTTGGTCTGGAGTTTTATGACTCTGATCACAGGTTCTAACCCCGCCTGTGGTATGGTTTGTTTGCAATCATGTCATTACGATTTTGTGAGTCACCTCTACATCTTGGTAAGTACTGATGGGAAATTTTTTTGTTTCATTACCTACAAAAAAAAAGACACTTTAATTCTATTTGTTTTTTTAAATTCTTAGACACGAGAGCAATTTTGAGATCAAGGGTCTGGACCCAGAAAGGATTAAACTGGTGATATCACCAGCCCTTCTCTATGACTTGCATCTTTCCATTTTTGCATTTACCCATCTCTGTGAAAAGTGATGAAGTCCCAGGTGAACAAAAAAAATCTTCTCAATAAAATTCCATATGCTGCATATTATGTCTTATTAATACATTTGTCTGTATATTCTACCACTGATATACACAGAGATGTTTCTGTAATCTAAGAAAAGGCCACAAGTTAAAATGGTGTTGTTTATGGACTGAGAGAGGCTTTTACATGTTAAAAAGATGAGGCTGACCTAAGAAGAGGTCCCCACATTATAAAAGTGTGGACCTGACTTGAAAGAGAGTCTACAGGTTTTAACCCTTAAACTGTCCACACACGCCCCGATGGCATGGTGGCTAGCGCTCTTGCTTCACGCACGGAGGGCCCGGGTTCAATTCCCGGCGGGGCCAAAACATTTCGAAGTGTTTCGTTACACACACATACATACAACAGGCCTAGTGTCTAATCGACATGTGCCTAGGACAAAATGGTAACTAACTAACTAACGTAGATCTACGTGCAGCTGCGTACTGCTACAAATATTTTGAAAATAAAAATCATTTTTTTTTTAAATGAAGAGCACATTTTTATAAACAGGATAGGCTAAAAAAAAAATTTTTAGGGCCAGTACTTACCGAGACATAAGCCCGCCAATTTGGTGCTGGATGCTCACCTGACGGCAACATCAAGTCCTGCCGCTTGCAGAAGTATTATGGATATACTTTTTTTCTAGTTTTTATTTTAATTTATATAATTTTTATGTTCTGATAATTACAATTTATAATAGTTCTTGTGATTTCATAGCCAATCTTTGTTCTAACACTAATATTAGGTACTGAAATAATAATAATAATAATATTTTTATTTCGTTGCAAGTTACAAGTATACATAGTTATTGGTAGTTACAGTTATAAAACTGTAATGCAAGGAGAGCCACTGGCATGCCATGGCATTAGGGGCAGCTTATTCTAAAGACTTATTCACTAAGTACTTAATACTAGAGAAATTGATTGAGTTTATTCTAGTTATATATTATTTCAAATTACAATATGATTATACAGTACTTACTTTAAAAAGAACCAATTACTCTTAAGAAAGGAAATCTAGAGTTTGAGGGTTTACCATCTACTAGTTAGTATATTGTTATTTTTCAAATTTATTCAAATAGTACTCAAATAGTCACAATCACACCAACAGGTGAACATTTTCACCTGCCTTGGTCATTTACTATTGTCTATAAATATATATGAAGTATTTAATATATATGAAGTACAGTATTTAATACTTGCGTATTACTTGCCAGTCATGCTATTATGTCTTATATCTACAAGCATTGTATAACACTTTGCCTGGAATTTTTGAGTTATCCTAGGTAATTTACACTATGTATAATAACTATACTTATGTGTACATGTGAGAGAGAGACAGAAATATAGGACATATTATAGATATAGATAGCTATATAGACAGACAAAGATATAGACAGACAAAGATATAGACAAAGATATAGACAGACAAAGATATAGACAAATATATAGACAGATAAAGATATAGACAGACAAAGATATAGACAGATAAAGATATAGACAGTTAGAGATATAGACAGTTAGAGATATAGACAGTTAGAGATATAGACAGATAGAGATATAGACAGATAGAGATATAGACAGATAGAGATATAGACAGATAGATATATAGACAGATACAGTTATAGACATATAGAGAGACAGCCAGAGACAGCCAAAGCCAGCCAGCCTGCCGAATACATAGGAACATAAGAAAGAAGGAACACTGCAGCAGGCCTACTGGCCCATGCAAGGCAGGTTCATGTCACCCCCCCAGCTTAGACCAATGACCCACCTAGTCAGGTCACATCCTCTGAAGGAAGGAGCATGTCATCAGACCTAGAAGCATAAGCTAGTCAGGTCCAACTCATGTATTTATCTAACCTATATTTACTTTCCTCTTATAAGGGGAGTGTTAATGCAACATGACAACAGTGAATCCCTGGTGTTTGCCACATTATTTGCTCTAGCTGGCGCTCAATTGAACTGGTGCTCCCACAAGGTACTAAGTGGTCCCAGATTTTTTTAATACTGCGCACACTGAGTGCACAGACCCATTCTCTCATGTCTAGGCGACTCAGGCCTATTGTGCCAAATTTGAAGGAATGAAAAATAAAACGTTGATCTACGTTCGGAGCAGTATGCACGCCAACGTATATCTACGTGTGGACAGTTTAAGGGTTAAAGGTATGGCTCTGACCTGAGAAGAAGTTCCACATGTTATAAAGGTGTTGCTCAGTGTTGAAGCTGGAACTGGCTCAGGGATGAGAGCATCATGCATGGCATACTTCCATGTCCAAGATGTTGCCACACACTCAAACTGCTTCTTGTCACAATCATACAATCTACCTATCTCAGGCTCCATACACACCTGAAATAATAAAGAAGACATAATTTTGATCCACAATTTCTTACTATCTGTATGCAGAGGGTAAGGAGGCTCATCCAAGATTTTTAATTCAAATTGTGCCTGTTGGCGAGCCTTGCTACTCCTGTGGTGGGAAATTAGCTTCTTTTTTCCTTATAATATTAGAGAGCATATCCATGGAGAAGTGGAATAAGAATCTTTCCTCCGTAAGCCATGCGTGTTGTAAAAGTCAACTAAAATGCCGGGAACAATGGGCTAGTAACCCCTTTTACTGTATAGATTTACTAAAAAGAAAAAGAAGAAAACCGTCAAAGTGGGATGTCTGAATGTGCGTGGATGTTGTGCGAATGATAAGAAAGAGATGATTGTACATATTATGAATGAAAAGAAGCTGGATGTCCTGGCTTTAAGTGAGACAAAGGTGAAGGGGGTAGGAGAGTTTCAGTGGGGAGAAATAAATGGGATTAGGTCAGGAGTTTCAAATAGAGTTAGAGCTAAATAAGCAACTATTGGCAGAAAGGTGGACTAGTGCAAGTAGTAGTGGGGGGGGGGGGGGGTTGAAGAGAGTTAGGATAGTTTTAAAAATGCAGTATTAGAATGTGGGGGCAGAAGTTTGTGGCTATAGGAGGGTGGGTGCAGGAGGAAAGAGGAGTGAGTGGTGGAATGAAGAAGTAAAGTGTGTGATAAAAGAGAAAAAGGTAGCTTATGAGAGGTTTTTACAAAACAGAAGTGTTAATAGAAGAGCAGAGTATATGGAGAGTAAAAGAAAGGTGAAGAGAGTGGTGAGAGAGTGCAAAAGGAGAGCAGATGAAAGAGTGGGAGAGGCTCTGTCAAGAAATTTTGCTGAAAACAAGAAGAATTTTTGGAGTGAGATAAACAAGGTAAGAAAGCCTAGGGAACGAATGGATTTGTCAGTTAAAAACAGAGTAGGGGAGTTAGTAGATGGGGAGTTGGAGGTATTGGGTAGATGGCGGGAATATTTTGAGGAACTTTTAAATGTCGATGAAAAAAGGGAGGCGGTAATTTCATGCACTGGCCAGAGAGGTACAACATCGTTTAGGAGTGAAGAAGAGCAGGATGTGAGTGTGGGGGAGGTGTGTGAGGCATTGCGTAGAATGAAAGGGGGTAAAGCAGCTGGAATTAATGGGAACATGACAGAAATGTTAAAAGCAATGGGGTATATAGTGTTGGAGTGGTTGGTATTTTTGTTTAATAAATGTATGAAAGAGGGGAAGGTACCTAGGGATTGGCAAAGAGCATGTATAGTTCCTTTATATAAAGGGAAGGGGGATAAAAGAGACTGCAAGAATTATAGGGGAATAAGTTTACTGAGTATACCAGGTAAAGTGTATGGCAAGGTTATTATTGAAAGAATTAGAGGTAAGACAGAGAGTAGGATTGCAGATGAACAAGGAGGCTTTAGAGTGGGTAGGGGATGTGTAGATAAAGTGTTTACAATGAAGCATATATGTGAACAGTATTTAGATAAAGGTAGAGAAGTTTTCATTGCATTTATGGATTTAGAAAAGGCATATGATAGAGTGGATAGGGGAGCAATGTGGCAAATGTTGCAAGTGTATGGAATAGGTAGTAAGTTACTGAAGGCTGTAAAGAGTTTTTATGAGGATAGTGAGGCTCAGGTTAGGGTGTGTAGGAGAGAGGGAGAATACTTCCCAGTAGGTCTTAGACAGGGGTGTGTAATGTCACCATGGTTGTTTAATATATTTATAGATGGGGTTGTAAAAGAAGTAAATGCTAGGGTGTTGGGGAGAGGGGTGGGATTAAATTATGGGGAATTAAATGCATTAAATGAATTAAATGAATTAAATGTGGAAATTAGGAGAAGGTGTGGAGTTACTAAAAGTATTTGTCAGAGGGCTGAAGAGGGGTTGTTGAGGTGGTTTGGTCATTTAGAGAGAATGGATCAAAATAGAATGACTTGGAGAGCGTATAAATCTGTAGGGGAAGGAAGGCGGGGTAGGGGTCGTCCTAGAAAAGGTTGGAGGGAGGGGGTAAAGGAGGTTTTGTGGGCGAGGGGTTTGGACTTCCAGCAAGCATGTGTGAGCGTGTTAGATAGAAGTGAATGGAGACGAATGATTTTTGGGACCTGACGAGCTGTTGGATTGTGAGCAGGGTAACATTTTGTGAAGGGATTCAGGGAAACCAGTTAATTGATTTAGACTTGAGTCCTGGAAATGGGAAGTACAATGCCTGCACTTTAAAGGAGGGGTCTGGAATAGTGACAGCTGAGAGGGACTTATTCTCAGCTGTTGTATCTGAGCGCCTCTGCAAAGACAGTGATTATGTATGAGTGTGGTGAAAGTGTTGAATGATGATGAAAGTATTTTCTTTTTGGGGATTTTCTTTCTTTTTGGGTCACCCTGCCTCGGTGGGAGACGGCCGACTTGTTGAAAAAAAAAAAATTAGAGAGCATTAAAAATAGTTAAAAAAAAAAAAAGTACAGAATACAAACTCATCACTCATGATTTTTTGAAGCTGACCTATTTGAATTTTTATATTTATATGAAGCCATGCATGTCATAAGAGGCGACTAAAATGCTCCTGTATAAATTACTAAACATAAAACGAAGAAAAACTGTTTCTTCTTTTTCTGGTCACGCTGCCTCAGTGGGAGAAGGCTGTTGTGTTACAAAAAAAAAAAAATTGTATGAAGTTGCAGATCAGTATGGGTTATTCACCACAAGTAGTAGAACTTTGCTTCTTCTGCTATTAGCAAGACAGAAATACTCTCACAAGCTTAGTGTTGCAGGGTGAGATTTTTTGAAAGACACCAAAATGAATGATATTTTTATAATTATTTACAGTGTACTATTACACTACAGTTATTCCACCATTTTTCTGGGAACTGATGACCTGGCACCTATTTTCTGGGAACGAATGACCTGGCACTTTAAATTCTCGCAATTGCCAAACTAGTTTAATGGATGGCCATAGATGGCATTGTGTAGTGCACGCTCATTTATAATGTTTACACTGCCGTTGTTGATGGTGATCCCTTGATTTTGTGTGATTCTTAGCTTATTTTTCTTAAACTTAACCCTAGCTATGACTTCTGAGAAGGATGCAAGTACAGTATCAGATGTTGCTGAAAGCACTAAACCCATAGGGGTTATACAGTGCCTGGGAGTTTGATCAAAGGGGAAGATAAGTCCAGTTCCTTGGATTAAGAGCCCCTCACCTGCATCAAGGCACCCCCTTTTCTTGATTTGATACTAATGACAAGTTAGTAACTGAGTTCTTCTTCTTTCAACAAATTGGCCGTTTCCCACCAAGGCCCAAAGAGAAAAACAAAAGTTTCTCTTTTTAACTTTAGTAATGTATACAGGAGAAGGGGTTACTAGCCCCTTGCTCCCGGCATTTTAGTCGACTCTTATGACACGCATGGCTAAAGGAGGAAGAATTCTGTTCCACTTCTCCATGGAGATAAGAGGAAATAAGAACAAGAACTAGTAAGAAAATAGAAGAGAACCCAGAGGGGTGTGTATATATATGCTTGTACATGAATGTGTAATGTGACCTAAGTGTAAGTAGAAATAACAAGACATACCTGAAATCTTGCATGTTTATGAGACAGAAAAAAAGACACCAGCAATCCTACCAATTACAATTACAGGCTTTCCTGTGACACTCACTTGGCAGGGCGGTAGTACCTCCCTGGGCGGTTGCTGTCTACCAACCTACTACCTAGGCTAACTGAGTTGTCAGGTGAATTTATCAAGGGGGTTTGAATAATGTAACTTCATGATCGATTAAGAGCTAACAAATCTTTATTTGAAGCATAAAAAGTTCCACAGGGAAAGTCAAAGCACATGAAACAGTTTTGCTTGGATGAAGTGCTTTAACAGATAGCCAAGAAGAATGTCATAGCAGTAGGCTTACATCTGAAAATCCTTTCAACTTCAAGTACCTCAGATGCCCTTCCCAAGTTTCAAGCAGTCATAATGCTTTAGACACTGGAAGTGTATAATTAGTGGGTCAGAGGTGTATTGTTTAATTACTGCATGACCTCTGTTAGTCCGGCACAACATCCAGCAAGGCTTTGGAACAAAGGGTGCCACAAAATTGGTGATGTACCTGTATTTGCAAGAGTTACTTGTTATATTAGATGTGTTAGGGTGTGATACTGTTCTCTTTTGGAAAAACTATTGATGCACAGAGCCACAACACATTCTTTACTCCAATATCCTGTGTCTTCTTTAACCCTTTGGGGGTCGACAGGCCTTCTCAGGAAAGTGTTCCTATGGTCGAAAAATTTTTGGAAAAAAAAAAAATTAAATTTTTTCTTATGAAATGATAGAGAATCTTTTTCCAATCATAATGCCACCAAAATTATGACACTTACGCATCGGCAATTTTGCCCACTTTGAGCCCTATTTTCGACAAATTCCAATGTTTCAGTCTCCTAAAATTATAGCTATTTCGCTAGAAATCCATATCTTCTATCGATTGAGTACACGAAACCGCCTATTTACCAATTTCATCTACCCAAAATAGTGGTCAGAAAATGGCAATTTTCCAATTTCACACAAATTTCAAACGATGCCAATTTCAAAATAGGGTCCAGAGTAAACAAGGCAGACATTCCTGGCACTAAAATAACATGTTCTCTGTTCATTAGTCACGTCTCCAGGCCCCTGTTCCATTACTTTTGCTTTTCATTTTGAATTTTTATTCTCACAAAAAATAGAAGATTTATTGTTATGTATACAACTGCATCATTGTAAAAATGGTATAAATAATATCAGAGCACTTGTGCATGAATATAAGACTCGCCAGTTGATGTGTATGGGAGGCATGGTGTGATTTGTTTACTTTTGAACATCGTCAAAAATCGAACATTTTCGCTACTTTGAGCTCACTTTCAAGATACTTGTCATTGTCATACCAATCAAAATCATCCTTATTTCTGTAATATATCTTCCATTCTATCAAATGAGACCAAGAAAACGAGAATACATCAATAAATACCATACGAAAATCGACTGCAAAGTCGCTGTTTTAATCGAAAAAAACGGTCAGAGTTTTTTTTCTCTCATTATGCAGTGTGTACTGCAGGATTTTTTTTATACTGCTCACACTGACCACACAGACCCATTCTTTCATATGTATGCCTACCAGACGTTTTCTGCTTAAATTGAGGCCGCTAGAATTTGGGCGTACTAGTACGGCACCAACCCTGCTCGTAAACGTACTAGTACGGCACCGACCCCGAAAGGGTTAATGTGAGAACACAATAACTCTCCTTGACAGTTTTCTTCTTTCCGGTACAACGACTGAACTGATAGAATTTTTATCTAAGTCTATTAGGATGACTTGTGGCACTTGAGTGCCTCAAGCTGGTAAGTGATGGGGCTCTTGGAATTTTTCTAGAATTAGTCTAGTAAGTCTTACACAGAACTCTCTTCTTTCCTCTATGTACTAAATATATACAGGTGCTCTTTGACTTACAATGGGGTTATGTTCCAACAAACTCAATGTAGATCAAAAATATAAGTCGAATATGATATGATAAATAAGTAAATAAACGGCTACTATCACTGAATAAGTAAATAAACAAATGACTACTGTAACTAACTAAATACCAGTATTAAAAAGTAAATAAATGAATATAGGTTACAGACTTGTTGCCCTCATGCTGGGTAATTATCTAAGTTACATCTCCAAAGCAATTGCTTCTGTACCATTGTAAAGTCGAAATATCTAAAGTCTAACCATCATAAGTCGAAGAGCACCTGTACATAGTGACTCCTTTCAGTACTGCCACATCCACATTCTAAACCAAATGAGGCTGCACAGACTCAATTTCTCAAGTTTTCTATTTGACAAGTAAATGCAATTTTTTTGTAAATGGTTTCTAAATTATTTTATTGGCCTTCATATATACCTTGTCAGTTTGAATCACAACAGATTCATGTACAGTTTGGCAGAGAGTCATATCACATCTAACTCCCTGCAAGTGTCTTATTGGTGTTTTGGAAAGAATGCCAGAAGAACCATCTTATTTAGTGAACAAAGATGCGTTCAGGTTTTAGGACAGCCAAAGAGCATTATATGCTTCCTGTAGGTGACAATACAGCTGGAGAATGTGTTCAAGTTCATTGACATACAGTAGACCCTCATTTAGCACGACTTTATGTTGCGCGTTTTGAGTATTACGCGATTGAAGAATTGCGGCACATTTTTATCTAACACGACGTAAACCTTATATTACGCGATTCACTGGAGGGGAAAAATTTTGAGCGCGCGGTCGCCTGCGGTGGGCTAAACCATTGAGTCAGTGGGGAGTCTAGTGCTATCCCCAGCCACCCTCACCCACCCACGCATAAAGGTGGGGAACACCATAGAATTAAATAAATAAATCGTAGCAAAATGGAGTTGAAAAAAGGCTTCAACCAGGTAAAGTGTAGCATAACAGTGTAGCAAGTAAGTTAGCGATAGAAAAATGCGACACAAAATTAACTCCTCCATTTTTTTTGAGGGTATAAGGGCACTGAGTCCAGGCCCCCTCTGCCAACATTTCCCCCAAGGTAAGTGTAAATATTTCTTATTTATATACAGTGGACCCCCCCTATTCGAACGGCTCGGGGTCGAACAAAACGTCATTAGTACAAAAAAATT
>WNWK01012770.1:37500-58135 GCA_009830355.1 Cherax destructor | reverse complement strand
TTTCTTCACACTGGGGCCAAACACTTCATTGAACCAATCTAAGAAAATGTCCTTTGTGACCCAAGCCTTTTTGTTAGACTTCCACATAAACACAAGTTAGACTTGCTGACACCGCATCTGCCAAACACTGGGATTTTCAAAAGATACACCAGTAAAGGCTTCACTTTGCAATCACCACTGGCATTGGCACACAGCATCAAAGTTAGCCTGTCTTTCATAGGCTTATGTCCTGGCTGTGCCTTTTCCTCCTGAGTAATGTAGGTCCTGTTGGGCATTTTCTTCCAAAACAGGCCTGTTTCATCACAATTAAACACTTTTTGGGGGGAGGAATTGTTCAGCCTCTAGGTACTCCCTGGAATTCAGGAACATATTTTTCAGCCGCACTTTGTCACAACTGGCTCCCTCACCATGCCTCACAACACTATGTATGCCACTTCGATTCTTAAATTTGTAAAACCAGCCTCTGCTGGCTTTAAATTCGCTCACTTCAGCACTCGTTGCAGGCATTTTCTTAAGGAGATCATCATGCAACTGCCTTGCTTTTTCACATATTATTCCTCCGAAACAGTATCTCCTGCTAACCTGTTTCTCGTTGATCCACACCAACAACAACCTTTCCACATTTTCCAGCACTTGTGGTCTCTGTTTTGTGATCACAGATGCACCTTTGCAACAACAGCTTCCTTTGATTTTACTTGAATATTTCTTATCCACAATGGTAGCGATGGTAGAATAGGGTTTACCATACAGCCTGGCTAGCTCACTGATACGCACTCCACTTCTCTATATTTTTCTATTATCTCCTTCTTCACTTCTATCGTACATATATTTCTGTTCCTCTTTGCCACAGGCTTAGCACTAGGATCTTTCCTTGGACCCATGGTAGCTTATTTAGCAGTTGCAAGCACTAAAAACAGCAGTGGAATAATGACAATATACTGGTATGAATGCGTGGGTGTGGGTGGGTGGTCGCTCTCGCTTGTAAACAATAGCACTGACGCTCCCTGGAGTGCGCCTCAGCTGGGCGCCAGCGGACAGGTCCGGACGTAATGTCGGTAAACGAAGCAAACATCGTAAGTCACAAACAAATTTCTTACGTTATAAATATCGGTTACCAAAATAACGTAAGATGATAGCATCGTAAGCGGGTTCCACTGTATATATATATATATATATATATATATATATATATATACATTATACATACATACATACATACATACATACATCTTGCTTCACGCACGGAGGGGCCGGGTTCAATTCCCGGTGGGGCAGAAACATTTCGAAGTGTTTCCTTACACACACATACACACACATACATACAACAGGCCTAGTGTCTAATTGACATGTGCCTAGGACAAAATGGTAACTAACATACACACACACACATACATACATACATACATACATACATACATACATACATACATACAGTGGTACCTCGACTTACGATGGTCCCCAAACTCACCCTTTTATGTAAGTTTATTTTTTTAAATGCTTTTGTAAGTGTAATTTTGGGGGTCTAAAAGGACTAGTCTATTTTACATCATTCCTTATGGGGATAAATTCGTTTGGTAATAGCACTTGAACAGCATTCTGGAATGAAAAAATATCGTAAGTCGAGGTACCACTGTATATATATATATATATATATATATATATATATATATATATATATATATATATATATATATATATATATATATATATATATATATATATATATATATATATATATATATATATATTATATATATATATATATATATATATATATATATATATATATATATATATATATATATATATATATATATATATATATATTATATATATATATATATATATTATATATATATATATATATATATTATATATATATATATATATATATATATATATATATATATATATATATATATATATATATATATATATATATATTATATATATATATATATATATATATATATATATATATATATTATATATATATATATTATATATATATATATATATATATATTATATATATATATATATATATATATATATATATATATATATATATATATATATATATATATATATATATATATATATATATATATATATATATATATATATATATATATATATATATATATATATATATATATATATGGGTAGCACAATGAACAACTTTGAGCAGGAACAATTAAGAATTGGGTGAGAGGCTATGTGCAGAAATAATGCACTAGGATTTAAAATGCAAAAAAAAAATGAGCTTGCAAAGTGCAACAATGTTGCTGAATAATTCACTGAAAGTATGGGCCTCAGTGATACTGTACTTGGTGCAGGGCAATTAAATAATGTCACAAATTCTTAGGAAATGCCAGACAGGTCACTGTTTACTTAACTTTGATTGTAGATGGAGGGTAGATGCAAGTAGGCAGATTCTGAAACTCCTGGTGTGTACTGGTGGCTGGATGCGGCGGTACACACACTATAAACACTTGTAGGCTTCTATGGGGTCTCCAGTGGCGTAGGAAAGATTGTGCAAAGCTTGGGAAGAACGGGAAAAGGACGTAGAACTCTGCGGAAATGAGGGGTTTTACTAAAAAAGCACAGAACCTCGCCAGCTGAGAGCGCGGCGTTGTGTTTACACTGGGAACGCGTCTGAGAGCGCTGCTGACCGTGGCTTAGGAAGCGCAGACGGACACGGGGAAATTACTACACAAGAGGACTAGGCAGGATACCAGAATTACTGCAAGAGACTGCAACAATTACTAAGATGTTACTTTACAGTTTTCAATGGGGGGAAATTTTAAGATACTGTTGCAATAACAAAAAAAAATTAAATCACTGCTGAAGCTGGAGGAAGGGTGAAGATTGAAGGACGTAGGAACGAGGTGCTGGGAATACTGCAGGCGCCTGGCTTGGCTTGGCTTGGGACAAACACGATGGGTTCCCACGTGGTCAAGCCAGGGATGGCTTCTTTAAGAACTCGGAGAAAACAACACACAGACGACGAGCTGGATATAGGGAGCGTAGAAACGTAGCAAGGAGTGGAGAGTAGGTGGTTGGTGGTGTGAGGTAGGCAGGCAGCGGCGCCCTGAGGTAGACACACATGGACACAACACCAACACACCCAAAACGACCTCACCTCGCGTCTCTTGTAGCTGTAGGAAGGGCGTAAAGACGCTGCTGGATGCAGAAAGGTGTAGGAGAATGCTGGAGAGTTGTAGAGTAGGAGATGAATACACACGTGACTGCTTCAGGCTGGAGAGCTGGAGATGACGCCCTATGTCCCGATTTTGTGGAAAAATCGTGGACGATGCTCTGACTCAGGCACCCACGAGACGCTGGAAGCTTTGGATGATGCGATAAGCCAGCAGATGACCTGGATATGACTGGCTTGGTCGGATGATCGACTGGGCGGTGGGTCCCCTACACTACACTCTGCCGTGAACCACTGCTGTCACCACTGTTAAGTCTATTTTCTTGGCTGCTTGCTTTTGGGCAGTAGAATGGTAGCGTAGGTGCAGAGATACGGCCGATGACTAGACTCAGTTTATTAATGGCAAGGTGTAGGTGTACACGGGAACAGAGCGTGAGGGGACCGGGAGCCAGTTAGGGTAGATCCTGGTTCAGTGAGGTAGGCCGTCGAAGTGAGGAAGAAGCATGGCTGACCAGCCCGACCTTGATAGGCTTATAGAGGGCAGCACCATAGTGCCACGCAGTTTGAAAGAGCCTCTGGTTAGGCTGTTTACACCAGCATGGTCCACTGCTGGTTGCTCCTGGCACCACCACCACTACCACTAACAGATGCTTGCGCATTTCTCATTCCAGTTGCAACACTATCATCGTCATTTTCACTATCACTTCCTGTTGTACGCCCACGGGATGTACTCTGAGATGTACTCCTTTCCCTTGAAACAGCATATGGCACGCTACCAGAGCGCATATACCGTCGTATATACTGACGCTTCACTGGAGAATATTCCACTCCACTCTCGCTACTGGAACTGTTTTGAAGAGCTTGGAGTTCATATTCACTATCACTATCATCACCATTGCTCACATCAGAGTCTGGGATATGAGTAAATAACAGTTTCCTCTTTCGTTCTGGTACAATTGAGCGTGAACAAGATGCCACAGCACCGGAGGTGGAAGCCTGAGGGTCGTCTGGGTTTTCCTCAATATTACCGGTATTATGGTCATTAGTTTGGGTCACAACCGCCTCAAAACCTTGAAACTCATCACCACTGACACTCCCATTGGTGTTAGAACTGTCACTGAGGAACAAAAGTGTCCCAATTCGCCGAGGAGTGAGGAGTTTCTTACCGCCAGGCATGGTGAAGAATGTGTACTAACATGGCGTTCCCTCAATGCACCACTGGATCCCTGATTTTTTTCCTACTGCGCACACTGACCACGCAGACCCATTCTCTCACCACTAGGCCTACCAGCCATTTCGCGCTTAATTTGAAGGCGCTAGAATTTATGCGTACTAGTACGTCAATAACCCCAGCGCATAAGCCGTACTAGTACGTCAATAACCCTGAAAGGGTTAATGTAAAATAAGATATTTAATGTGCCCAAGAGTGATTATTATTTGTATTACGTAATGTTTTCCCTTCCCCCGGCAACCACACTTCGATAGCATATAAACATAGCATGTTTATATGCTATGTAACGTGTTTCTTATATAATTTTGAAGAAAATATCATATATGGATTAATGAAAATGTCTATATTGATGTAAAAATAAGACATTTAATGTGCCCATCAGTGATTATTATTACGTACTGTTAGTATTACTATGGTGTTAAGACTAGAGGGACACTCTTAGTGTACCTGCACGCCAGCACAGTGTGTAAGTATATTTAGGTACAGGTACACAAGTATTATTCTTCTTTCTTTCAACACGTCGGCCGTTTCCCACCGAAGTGGGGTGGCCCAAAATGAAAAACGAAAGTTTCCCATTTTACATTTAGTAATATATACAGGAGAAGGGGTTACTAGCCCCTTGCTCCCAGCATGTTAGTCGCCTCTTACGACACGCATGGCTTACGGACGAAGAATTCTGTTCCACTTCCCCATGGAGATAAGAGGAAATAAGAACAAGAACTAGTAAGAAAATAGAAGAAAACCCAGAGGGGTGTGTGTATATACATATGCTTGTACATGAATGTGTAGTGTGACCTAAGTGTAAGTAGAAGTAACAAGACATACCTGAAATCTTGCATGTTTATGAGACAGAAAAAAGACACCAGCAATCCTACCATCATGTAAAACAAATACAGGCTTTCGTTTTACACTCACTTGGCAGGACGGTAGTACCTCCCTGGGCGGTTGCTGTCTACCAACCTACTACCTATACAGTCATCCCTTGGTTTTCGCTTGTCCCAGTTTTCGCCGATTTTGGTTTTCGCTTGTCCCAGTTTTCGCCGATTTTGGTTTTCGCTGACTTTTTTCAGGGAAAATTTGTCTTAGTTTTCGCCGATTGTTTTAGTTTTCGCCGACCGTATGGGACCTGTCCACCAGTGCCGCGCACATACAAAGGCCGTAGGCCCGCCACCCACGCACCTCCCACGCACATTGTCACGCAGTCTAGCATTGTTTACGCTTGAGTGAACATCATCCCAGGAGTTTATACAAAACATTTATTAACAATTCATTGTTTTTGGGCCTTGATTATTGTGTATGACTACTAAATAAGCTACCATGGGCCCAAAGAAAGCTCCTAGTGCCACTTCTTTAGTAAAGAAAGTGAGGAACACTGTAGAAATGAAGAAAGAAATAATAGAAAAATATGATAGTGAAAGTGAGAAACACGATGGAGTTTAAGAGTGTAGCAGGCATGCAGGGAGTGTAGCATGCATGCAGGGAGTGTAGCATGCATGCAGGGAGTGTAGCATGCATGCAGGGAGTGTAGCATGCATGCAGGGAGTGTAGCAGGTATGCAGGGAGTGTAGCATGTATGCAGGGAGTGTAGCATGTATGCAGGGAGTGTAGCATGTGCAGGGAGTGTTGCATGTATGCAGGGAGTGTCGCATGTATGCAGGGAGTGTCGCATGTATGCAGGGAGTGTAACAGGTATGCAGGGATTGTAGCATGTATGCAGGGAGTGTAACAGGTATGCAGGGAGTGTAGCAGGTATGCAGGGAGTGTAGCATGCATGCAGGGAGTGTAGCATGTATGCAGGGAGTGTAGCAGGTATGCAGGGAGTGTAGCAGGTACGCAGGGAGTGTAGCAGGTATGCAGGGAGTGTAACATGTATGCAGGGAGTGTAGCATGTATGCAGGGAGTGTAGCATGTATGCAGGGAGTGTAGCATGTATGCAGGGAGTGTAACAGGTATGCAGGGAGTGTAGCAGGTATGCAGGGAGTGTAGCATGTATGTAGGGAGTGTAGCATGTATGCAGGGAGTGTAGCAGGCAGGGAGGGAGTGTAGCAGGCATGGAGGGAGTGTAGCAGGCAGGGAGGGAGTGTAGCAGGCAGGGAGGGAGTGTAGTAGGCATGCAGGGAAGTGACCCCGGATAGGGACTTGATACCTAGAGTCCTTATGGAGGGGGATTCCCCTTCCAAAAATTAGGGTCTCGTCCCTCTTCCCTCTTCCCTCTCTCCCATCCAGCAACATCAGTCTTCAATAAAGGTAAGTGCCACATTCAGTTCATTCATTTGTGCATGTAAATCTATCTTTAAGGCCCCCAAAATTTTTTTTTTCCAAACTTCTGGGTTTCTGGAACGGATTAATTGAATTTCCATTATTTCTTATGGGGAAAATAGTTTTGGTTTTCGCCGATTTTGGTTTTAGCCGATCCATCTGGAACGGATTAAAATCGAAAACCGATTTATAAAATATATATAAAAATATATATAAAATATATATAAAATATGAAATAACTTTAAAACACTTGAAATTTTGGAAAGTTTCCAGACATAATAGAGAGATGTGCTCACGGAGAATGTAAACAAACCGGGTGGCGCTTGCCGTATTAGAAAGACAGGTTGCCATATAGAGTTTTGGTCATAATTTGAAATCGCCGTATTAGCGGAACAACATAAGGCAAAACGCGTAACGTGGGGCCCTACTGTATAAATCTACTTATACTTCTTGATGGAGTAAATAAGATTGCTAGGAGGGCATATAAATCTGGGGTAGGGGAATGGAGGAGTAGGGGGTCATCTTAGGAAAGGCTGGAGGAAGGTGATAAAGAAAGTTTTAGAGTGCTAGGAGCATGGACATCAAACAAGCTTGTGTTAACATGATAGGAGTGTGTGGAGGCAAGTGGTTTTTATGATTTGATGTACTGTTGGAGTGTGAGCAAGGTAACATTAAGGGATTCTGGGAAACCAGTTAGCCAGACTTAGAGTTGTGAAGGTGTGATGTACAGTGCCTGAGCTTGGAAGGTCATTTGAAGTGTAATGTCAGCAAGCCTCTGACAAGACAGTGGTTGAATGAATGACAGTGAAAGTGTTTTTGTTTCTTTGTGGGATCACTTTACCTTTGTGCAAGATGGCCGGATTGTTAAAATGAAAAAATATTGTTCGGTTAACTGCTTTAGTGTGTAAGCCCATTTTCAGGAATGTAATTTCTGTATTATGAGAAGGTTTAGTGTAATGGTAGTAATAATTGTTGAGTCAGGGATAGAAGAGAAGACCGAAGAGTCATTACTATTATTTTTATTTTTTTTATTAACACATCGGCCGATTCCCACCAAGGCAGGGTGGCCCGAAAAAGAAAAACTTTCATCATCATTCACTCCATCACTGTCTTGCCAGAGGGGTGCTTTACACTACAGTTATAAAACTGCAACATTAACACCCCTCCTTCAGATTGCAGACACTGTACTTCCCATCTCCAGGACTCAAGTCCGGCCTGCTTGTTTCCCTGAATCCCTTCATAAATGTTACTTTGCTCACACTCCAACAGCACGTCAAGTATTAAAAACCATTTTTCTCCATTCACTCCTATCAAATACGCTCACACATGCTTGCTGGAAGTCCAAGCCCCTCGCACACAAAACTTCCTTTACCCCCTCTTTCCAACCTTTCCTAGGCCGACCCCTACCCCGCCTTCCCTCCACTACAGATTTATACACTCGCGAAGTTATTCCGTCTCGTTCCATTCTCTCTACATGTCCGAACCACCTCAACAACCCCTCCTCAGCTCTCTGGATAATAGTTTTGGTAATCCCGCATCTCCTCCTAATTTCCAAACTTCGAATTCTCTGCATTATATTCACACCACACATTGATCTCCTCGTTGCAACATTCATCACCCATGCTTCACACCCATATAAGAGTGTTGGTATAACTATACTCTCATACATTCCCTTCTTTACTTCCATGGATAAAGTTCTTTGTCTCCACAGACTCCGAAGTGCTCCACTCACCCTTTTTCCCTCATCAATTCTATGATTCACCTCATCCTTCATAGACCCATCTGCTGACATGTCCACTCCCAAATATCTGAATACATTCACCTCCTCCATACTCTCTCCCTCCAATCTGATATCCAATCTTTCGTCACCTAATCTTTTTGTTATCCTCATCACCTTACTCTTTCCTATATTCACTTTCAATTTTCTTCTTTTACACACCCTACCAAATTCATTACTATTAGTGCAGACATTAAGAAAAGTTTTGTGTTGCAGAGATACAGAAGGCATTGGTGAAGCCAGGTCCAGACCTGGTGATCTGTGACGAGGGTCACCGCATCAAGAACGCCCATGCCAACATCTCCCAGGCTCTCAAGAACATCCGTACTCGCCGACGTGTCGTACTCACCGGCTACCCTCTCCAGAACAACCTCCTGGAGTACTGGTGTATGGTCGACTTTGTCAGACCTAATTATCTTGGTAAGATAACTCAGTTTACCCTTTTGATTGTTCTTAACTTTATAATGTACAGTGGATCCCCGGATTTCGTAATGCTCCCAACTCGAACAATTATGTAAGTGTATTTTTGTAAGTGCTTTTGTAAGTATATTTTTAGGGGTCTAAACGGACTACTCTAATTTACAGTATTCCTTATGGGAACAAATTAGTTCGGTAACGGCACTCGAACAGCATTCTGGAACGAATTATGGCCGATAACCGGGGGTCCACTGTACTAGAATTCACCTTTCCAGGTTCAAATTTCTTTGTAATATAAAAGAGTTTACCTTGCCAAGTCCAGTTATCTTTGTAATATAGTAGAGTTTACCCTGCCAAGTCCAGTTATCTTTGTAATATAGAAGAGTTTACCCTGCCAAGTCCAGTTATCTTTGTAATATAGTAGAATTTACCCTGCCAAGTCCAGTTATCTTTGTAATATAGAGTTTACACTGCCAACTCCAGTTATCTTTGTAATATTGAAGTTTACCTTGCCAAGTCCAGATATCTTTGTAATATTGAAGAGTTTACCCTGCTAGATTCAGTTATCTTTGTAATAGAATATTAACCCTTTCGGGGTCGGTGAGGTACAAGTACGTTTTACGAGCAGGGGTTGGTGCCGTACTAGTACGCGTCAATTCTAGTGGCTTCAAATTAAGCAGGAAACGGCTGGTAGGCCTACATATGAAAGAATGGGTCTGTGTGGTCAGTGTGCACAGTATAAAAAAAAATCCTGCACAACACAATGCATAATGAGAAAAAAAATTCGACAGTTTTTTCGTTTAAAACAGCGACTTTGCAGTCTATTTTCGTATGGTATTTATTGATGTATTCTCGTTTTCTTGGTCTCATATGATTGAATGGAAGATATATTACAGAAATAGAGATGATTTTGATTGGTTTGACAATGACATGTACAGTGGACCCTCACTATTTGAACACTCCAAAACTCACCCTTATATGTAAGTTTATTATTGTAAGTGCTTTTATAAGTGTATTTTTGGGGGTCTGAAATGGACTAATCTAATTACATCATTCCTTATGGGAATAAATTTGTTTGGTAACAGCACTTGAACAGCATTCTGGAATGAGGGTGAGTTTTGGTGTGTTCGAATAGCGAGGGTCCACTGTACCTTGAAATTGAGCTCAAAGTACCGAAAATGTTCGATTTTCACCGATGTTCAAGAGTAAACAAATCACACCATGCGTCCAATATACATCAACTGGTGAGTCTAATATTCTTGCACAAGTGCGCTGATATTATTTATACCATTTTTACAATGATGCAGTTGTATACATAACAGTAAATCTTCTATTTTTTGTGAGAATAAAAATTCAAAATGGAAAGCAAAAGTAATGAAAGAGGGGCCTGGAGACGTGACTAATGAACAGAGAAGATGTTATTTTAGTGCCAGGAATGTCTGCCTTGTTTATTCTGGATCCTATTTTGAAATTGGCATCGTTTGAAATTTATGTGAAATTGGCCAAATTGTCATTTTCTGACAACTATTTTGGGTAGTTGAAATTGGTAAATAGGCAAATTCTTGTACTCAATCGATAGAAGAAATGGAGTTCTAGCAAAATAGCTATGATTTTAGTGGACTGGAACATTGGAATTGGCCAAAAATAGGGCTCAAAGTGGGTGAAATCGCCGATGTGTAAACATCTTCGAGACCGATAGCATCGCGAGAGCATAATTCCGTAAGTTTTCATTCAAATTTCAAACTTTTGGTGTTGTTATGATCGGAAAAAGATTTTCTATCATTTCATAAGATTTTTTTTTTTTTTTCCAAAAAAATTTCGACCCTGAGAACGTGTTTCCGAGAAGGCCTGTCAACCCCCAAAGGGTTAAGAGGGGTCTACTGAATGTTAAGATATTAAGAGATGTACACTGTTTTGTTACAATATTAAGAGGGATCCACTGTATGTTACGGTATTAACCATTTCAGGGTCGCGAGGCCCTCTCCCAAACTCGTTCTCAGGGTCGCAAATTTTTCAGAATTTTTGTTTCTTATGAAATGATAGAGAATTCTTTTTTCCGATCATAATGACACCAAAAGTATGAAATTTGATGAAAAACTAACGGAATTATGCTCTCGCAAAGTTAGTGGTCTCGATGATGCTTACGCATCGGCGATTTCGCCCACTTTGAGCCCTATTTTTGGCCAATTTCAATGTTTCAGTCTACAAAAATTTTAGCTATTTTGCTAGAATTCCATTTGTTCTATCAATTGAGCACAAGAAACCGCCAATTTACTGATTTGAACTACCCAATAAAGTGGTCCGGAATTGGCAATTTTGCCAATTTCACACAAATTTCAAAAGATGCCAATTTCAAAATAGGGTCCAGAATAAACGAGACAGACATTCCTGGCACTAAAATAACATTTTATCTGTTCATTAGTAATGTCTCCAGGCTTCTCTTACATTACTTTTGCTTTCAATTTTGAATTTTTATTCTCACAAAAAATAGAAGATTTTCTGTTATGTATACTATTGCATCATTGTAAAAACGGTGTAAATAATATCAGTGCACTTGTGCAAAAATATTAGACTCTCCAGTTGATGTGTATTGAACGCATGGCGTGATTTGTTTACTCTTGAACATTGGCAAAAATCGAACATTTTCACTACTTTGTGCTCAGTTTCAAGGTACTTGTCATCGTGAAACCAATCAAAATTATCTCTATTTCTGTAATATATCGTCCATTCTATCAAATGAGACAAAGAAAACGAGAATATAACCATAAATACCATAGGAAAATAGACTGCAAAGTTGCTGTTTTAAACGAAAAACACGGCCCAAGTTTTTTTTCTTCATTACGCACTGTGTGGTGCAGGTATTTTTTTTATACTGCGCACACTGACCGCACAGACCCATTCTCTCACATCTAGGCCTACAAGCCTGTTTCCACTTGATTTGAGGGCGCTAGAATTTAGGCGTACTAGTGCATCGAAAACCCTGGTGCATAAGTTGTACTAGTATGGCCGAAACCCTGAGAGGGTTAAGAGAGGTACACTGTATTTGTTACAATATCAAGAGGGTTCCATTGTAGTTTACTAACCTTGTTAATCACTATAGATTATTGCTAGGCTGGCCAGTGCCTCAGTGCCAGTGATGGACTGGTGATGGAGAGGTGCTACTTGCTAGCAGTACTGGACTTGTGATGAAGGAAGAGGTGTTACTTGCTAGCAGTGATGGACTGTGATGGAGGTAGAAGTGCTACTTGTAGCAGTATGGACTGTGATGAAGGTAGAGGTGCTACTTGGTAGCCGTGATGGACTGTGATGAAGGTAGAGGTGCTACTTGCTAGCAGTGATGGACTGTGATGAAGGTAGAGGTGGTATTTGGTAGCAGTGATGTACTGTGATGAAGGTAGAAGTGCTATTTGCTAGCAGTGATGGACTGTGAGGAAGTCAGAGGTGCTACTTGCTAGCAGTGATGGACAATGATGAAAGGAGAGGTGCTACTTGCTAGCAGTGATGGATTGTGATGAAGGTAGAGGTGCTACTTGTTAGCAGTGATGGACTGTGATGAAGGTAGAGGTGGTATTTGCTAGCAGTGATGGACTGTGATGAAGTCAGAGGTGCTACTTGCTAGCAGTGATGAACTGTGATGAAGGTAGAGGTGCTATTTGCTAGCAGTGATGGACTATGATGAAGGGAGAGGTGCTACTTGCTAGCAGTGATGGACTGTGATGAAGGTAGAGGTGGTATTTGGTAGCAGTGATGTACTGTGATGAAGGTAGAAGTGCTGTTTGCTAGCAGTGATGGACTGTGATGAAGTCAGAGGTGCTACTTGCTAGCAGTGATGGACTGTGATGAAGTCAGAGGTGCTACTTGCTAGCAGTGATGGACTGTGATGAAGGTAGAGGTGGTATTTGCTAGCAGTGATGGACTGTGATGACGTCAGAGGTGCTGTTTGCTAGCAGTGATGGACTGTGATGAAGTCAGAGGTGCTACTTGCTAGCAGTGATGGACAATGATGAAAGGAGAGGTGCTACTTGCTAGCAGTGATGGATTGTGATGAAGGTAGAGGTGCTACTTGCTAGCTGTGATGGACTGTGATGAAGTCAGAGGTGCTACTTGCTAGCAGTGATGGACTGTGATGAAGGTAGAGGTGCTACTTGCTAGCAGTGATGGACTATGATGAAGGGAGAGGTGCTACTTGCTAGCAGTGATGGACTGTGATGAAGGTAGAGGTGGTATTTGGTAGTAGTGATGTACTGTGATGAAGGTAGAAGTGCTGTTTGCTAGCAGTGATGGACTGTGATGAAGTCAGAGGTGCTACTTGCTAGCAGTGATGGACAATGATGAAAGGAGAGGTGCTACTTGCTAGCAGTGATGGACTGTGATGAAGGTAGAGGTGCTACTTGCTAGCAGTGATGGACTGTGATGAAGGTAGAGGTGCTACTTGCTAGCAGTGATGGACTGTTATGAAGGTAGAGGTGCTACTTGCTAGCAGTGATGAACTGTGATGAAGGTAGAGGTGCTACTTGCTAGCAGTGATGGACAATGATGAAAGGAGAGGTGCTACTTGCTAGCAGTGATGGACTGTGATGAAGGTAGAGGTGCTACTTGCTAGCAGTGATGGACTGTGATGAAGGTAGAGGTGCTACTTGCTAGCAGTGATGGACTGTTATGAAGGTAGAGGTGCTACTTGCTAGCAGTGATGGACTGTGATGAAGGTAGAGGTGCTACTTGCTAGCAGTGATGGTCTGTGATGAAGGTAGAGGTGCTACTTGTTAGCTGTGATGGACTGTTATGAAGGTAGAGGTGCTACTTGCTAGCAGTGATGGACTGTTATGAAGGTAGAGGTGCTACTTGCTAGCAGTAATGGACTGTGATGAAGGTAGAGGTGCTACTTGCTAGCAGTGATGGTCTGTGATGAAGGTAGAGGAGCTACTTGTTAGCTGTGATGGACTGTTATGAAGGTAGAGGTGCTACTTGCTAGCATTAGTAGACTGGTGATTGTTTTGTTCTTGCATACTGAATCTAAATTGTTTAACTGTGTTTATGTTTGGCTTCAGGTACAAAGACAGAATTCAGCAACATGTTTGAGCGGCCCATCCAGAACGGTCAGTGTGTGGACTCAACCCCCCAGGACATGAAGTTGATGAGATACCGTGCCCATGTACTACACTCACTACTTGAAGGTTTTGTCCAGAGGTTAGTACCTGAGATTTTGTCCAGTGGTTAGTACCTGAGGTTTTGTCCAGAGGATAGTGCCTGAGGTTTTATCCAGAGGTTAGTACTTGAGGTTTTGTCCAGAGGTTAGTACTTGAGGTTTTGTCCAGAGGATAGTACCTGAGGTTTTGTCCAGATGATAGTACCTGAGTTTTTGTCCAATGGATAATACCTGAGGTTTTGTCCAGATGATATTACCTGAGGTTTTGTCCAGAGGTTAGTACCTGAGGTTTTGTCCAGATGATAATACCTGAGGTTTTGTCCAATGGATAGTACCTGAGGTTTTGTCCAGATGATAGTACCTGAGGTTTTGTCAAGAGGATAGTGCCTGAGGTTTTGTCCAGTGGTTAGTACCTGAGGTTTTGTCCAGTGGTTAGTACCTGAGGTTTTGTCTAGAAGTTAGTACCTGAGGTTTTGTCCAGAGGTTAGTACATGAGGTTTTGTCCAGAGGTTATTACCCAAGGTTTTGTCCAGATGATATTACTTGAGGTTTTGTCAAGAGGATAGTACCTGAGGTGTTTTCCAGTGGTTAGTACCTGAGGTTTTGTCTAGAGGTTAGTGCCTGAGGTTTTGTCTAGAGGTTAGTACCTGAGGTTTTGTCCAGAGGTTAGTACCTAAACTTTTGTCTAGTGATTAGTACCTGAGGTTTTGTCCAGTGGTTAGTACCTGAGGCTTTGTCCAGTGGTTAGTACCTGAGGTTTTGTCCAGAGGTTAGTACCTGAAACTTTGTCCAGAGGTTAGTTCCTGAGATTTTGTCCAGTGGTTAGTACCTGAGGTTTTGTCCAGAGGATAGTGCCTGAGGTTTTATCCAGAGGGTAGTACTTAAGGTTTTGTCCAGAGGTTAGTACTTGAGGTTTTGTCCAGAGGATAGTACCTGAGGTTTTGTCCAGATGATAGTACCTGAGGTTTTGTCCAATTGATAGTACCTGAGGTTTTGTCCAATGGATAGTACCTGAGGTTTTGTCCAGATGATATTACCTGAGGTTTGGTCCAGAGGATAGTACCTGAGGTTTTGTCCAGATGATAATACCTGAGGTTTTGTCCAATGGATAGTACCTGAGGTTTTGTCCAGATGGTAGTACCTGAGGTTTTGTCAAGAGGATAGTGCCTGAGGTTTTGTCCAGTGGTTAGTACCTGAGGTTTTGTCCAGTGGTTAGTACCCGAGGTTAATGCTTGGTATTTTATCTCTTTCATCATCCAGTCTGGGGGGAAGAAAATGATACCAAAAGTACAAAATGTGATGGAAAACTTCAGTAATAACACTGGCGCAAAGTTGGCGGTCTTGGCGCTATTTACTGACCAGCAACCTTGAGTCCTATTTGAAGCCGATTCTTTTGTTCCTTTTGACCAAATTCTTAGCTATTTCACTATTGCCTCCATTGTACCATGACAGTAGTGTCACACTATAATGACATGGTAGTGTCACACCATAATGACATGGTAGTGTCACATCACCGTGACATGGTAGTGTCACACCACCGTGACATGGTAGTGTCACACCACCGTGACATGGTACAGGGGACCCTCGAGTTTCATGATTACTCCGTTCCAAAGAGTCCACTGAAAGTCGAAATTCATGAATGGCGAAACCATTTTCCCCATAAGAAATAATGGAAATCCAATTAATCCATTCCAGACCAAAAGTATTAACAAAAAATATTTTTTTTTTACATGAAATTTAGATTTCCATAGATACATAAAAGAATGACAAATCAAGTGTAAACAATATCACACTTACCTTTATTGAAGACTCCTGGTGATGTCTGGAAGACTGGATAATGGGAGAGGATGTCTGGAAGACTGGAGGAGGGGAGAGGATGTCTGGAAGACTGGTGGAGGGGAGAGGATGAAATTACACTATTGTTTGGAAGGGGAATCCCCTTCCATAAAGACTTCAGGTACCAAGTCCTTTTCCAGGGTTACTTCCCTTCTTTGTTTTTTAATGGCACTAGGGCCAGCTTGAGAGTCACTACCACCCTAACTACCACCCTCTACGACCATCACTACCACCCTGTACCACCATCACTACCACCCTCTACGACCCCACCACCTACCATCACACCTACTACCACCTCTACCAATATCACTACCACCTACCACCTCACCACCATCACACTACCACCTCACTCACACCATCACTACCACCCTCTACCACCATCACTACCACCCTCTACAACCATCACAACCACTACCACCCTCTACCACCACCACTTTCGTATTTTTCTGCAATCATTTTCTTAATTCTATCATGTTTCTCAACTTCTCTACCAAAGGGCTGGCACTAGAAGCTTTCTTTGGGCCCATGGTGGCTTATTTAGCATTTGCAAGCACAAAAACGAATGGAATATATCTTATGAATGTGTGAGGTGATGGTCACTCGCCCATAAACAATGCACACTGACTGTGGTGTCGGAGGCAGGCTGACTTTGTTTACGGGCTGAAGCTGGGAGAAGGGCCGGACGCGTACCGTACCACCACTGAATCGTGAATAAAATCATGAACCGTGAGTATTTTTCGCCTAAAAAAGGCGCTGAAAGGCGAAATTCATGAAACACGATGCCGCTGAAACTCGAGGGTCCACTGGAGTGTCACACCACCGTGACATGGTAGTGTCACACCACCGTGACATGGTAGTGTCACACCACCGTGACATGGTAGTGTCACACCACCGTGACATGGTAGTGTCACACCACCGTGACATGGTAGTGTCACACCACCGTGACATGGCAGTGTCACACCACCGTGACATGGCAGTGTCACACCACCGTGACATGGCAGTGTCACACCACCGTGACATGGCAGTGTCACACCACCATGATGTCAGTAGTGTATGTACTGAATACTTTTGTAGTATACTTAGATAATCCCAGCTATGTTATAGATAGGCTCCCTAGCTAGCTGTGACGTCACGAGTCCTGCTCATTGTGAGCAGTTGACCATAGGCCTCCCTCTTACTTTCCGCTAGCCGTAGACTAGACAAGGCAGGCCTGGGCTTTCCCCTCAAGACTATCACATTATACGCCTCCTAGAACATCCGACGTGTGTATTCTTTCACCTACATCTCCTTGATGAACCCCACAACAGTGACATGGTAGTGTCACACCACCATGACATGGTTGTGTTGTATTTTTTCCATGAATTTTTACCACAATAGTCATATATACTCTACTGGTAAATTCAACCTATCATTGTTTTAATAGTTATAATAGTCATTAATAGTTATTAGTATACAAGGTATGATATAGCACTTAATGAAAGTATTTTTATTTTTTTATTAACACATCGGCCGATTCCCACCAAGGCAGGGTGGCCCGAAAAAGAAAAACTTTCATCATCATTCACTCCATCACTGTCTTGCCAGAGGGGTGCTTTACACTACAGTTATAAAACTGCAACATTAACACCCCTCCTTCAGAGTGCAGACACTGTACTTCCCATCTCCAGGACTCAAGTCCGGCCTGCCGGTTTCCCTGAATACCTTCATAAATGTTACTTTGCTCACACTCCAACAGCACGTCAAGTATTAAAAACCATTTTTCTCCATTCACTCCTATCAAATACGCTCACACATGCTTGCTGGAAGTCCAAGCCCCTCGCACCCAAAACCTCCTTTACCCCCTCCCTCCAACTTTTCCTAGGCCGACCCCTACCCCGCCTTCCCTCCACTACAGATTTATACACTCTCGAAGTCATTCTGTCTCGTTCCATTCTCTCTACATGTCCGAACCACCTCAACAACCCCTCCTCAGCTCTCTGGATAATAGTTTTGGTAATCCCGCACCTCCTCCTAATTTCCAAACTCCTAATTCTCTGCATTATATTCACACCACACATTGACCTCAGACATGACATCTCCACTGCCTCCAGCCTTCTCCTCATTGCAACATTCATCACCCATGCTTCACACCCATATAAGAGTGTTGGTATAACTAGTAATGAAAGTAGTTTGTTAGATTATGTTTTGGTGGATAAAAGGTTGATGGGTAGGCTTCAGGATGTACATGTATATAGAGGGGCAACGGATATATCGGATCATTATTTAGTTGTAGCTACAGTTAGAGTAAGTGGTAGATGGGACAAAAGGAAAATGGCAACAGCAAGTAAGAGACAGGTGAAAGTGTATAAACTAAGGAAGGAGGAAGTTAGGGTGAGATATAAGCAACTACTTGCAGAAAGGTGGACTAGTGCAAGTATGGGTAGTGAGGGGAGGTTGAAGGGGGTTGGGATAGTTTTAAAAATGCAGTATTAGAATGTGGGGCAGAAGTTTGTGGGTATAGGAGGGTGGGTGCAGGAGGAAAGAGGAGTGACTGGTGGAATGATGAAGAAAAGGATGTGATAAAAGAGAAAATAGTAGCTTATGAGAGGTTTTTACAAAGCAGAAATGTTATAAGAAAAGCAGAGTATATGGAGAGTAAAAGAAAGGTGAAGAGAGTGGTGAGAGAGTGCAAAATGAGAGCAAATGATAGAATGGGAGAGGCGCTGTCAAAAAATTTTGCTGAAAATAAAAAAAATTGGAGCGAGATAAACAAGTTAAGAAAGCCTAGGGAACGAATGGATTTGTCACTTAAAAAGAGTAGGGGAGTTAGTAAATGGGGAGCTGGAGGTATTGGGTAAATGGCGGGAATATTTTGAGGAACTTTTAAATGTCAATGAAGAAAGGGAGGTGGTAATTTCATGCACTGGCCAGGGAGGTATAACATCTTTTAGGAGTGAAGAAGAGCAGGATATGAGTGTGGGGGAGGTGCGTGAGGCATTACGTAGAATGAAAGGGGGTAAAGCAGCTGAAACTGACGGGATCATAACAGAAATGTTTAAAGCAGGGGGGATATAGTGTTGGAATGGTTGGTATTTTTGTTTAATAAATGTATGAAAAGTGTTTACATTGAAGCATATATGTGAACAGTATTTTGATAAAGGTAGGGAAGTTTTTATTGGATTTAGAAAAGGCATATGATAGGATTTAGAAAAGGCATATGATAGTGAATAGGGAAGCAATGCGGCAGATGTTGCAAGTGTATGGAATAGGTAGTAAGTTACTAAATGCTGTAAAGAGTTTTTATGAGGATAGTGAGGCTCAGGTTAGGGTGTGTAGGAGAGAGGGAGATTACTTCCTGGTAAAAGTGTGTCTTAGACAGGGATGTGTAATGTCACCACAGTTGTTCAATATCCAGTGGTACCCTGAGTTTCGTACTGGTCCCAACTCGAACAATTATGTAAGTGTATTATTGTAAGTGCTTTGGTAAGTGTATTTTTGGGTGTCTGAAATGAACTAATCTAATTTACATTATTCCTTATGGGAACAAATTCGTTTGGTAACGGCACTTGAACAGCCTTCTGGAACAAATAAAGTATGAAGCTCGAGGTACCACTGTATTTATAGATAGGGTTATAAAAGAAGTAAATGCTAGGGTGTTGGGGAGAGGGGTGGGATTAAATTATGGGGAATCAAATAAAAAATGGGAGTTGACACAGTTACTTTTTGCGGTGATGAGGGTATCAAACGATTTAGGTAAAGAAAAAATAGGATATCACATTGGAGAAAGGGAGTATGGAAGAAGTGAATGTTTTCAGATATTTGGAAGTTGACTTGTCAGTGGATGGGTTTATGAAGACGAGGTTAACCATTGAATTAATGAAGGAAAAAAGGTGAGTGGTGCGTTGAGGTATCTGTGGAGACAAAAAATGTTATCCCTGGAGGCAAAGAAGGCAATGTACGAATGTATAGTGGTACCAACACTAACACTCTTGTATGGATGTGAAGCTTGGGTTGTAAATGCTGCAGCGAGGAGGTGGCTGGAGGCAGTGGAGATGTCCTGTGTAAGGGCAATGTGTGGTGTAAATATTATGCAGAGAATTCGGAGTGTGGAAATTAGGAGGAGGTGTTGCGTTACTAAAAGTATTTTCGTCAGAGGGCTGAAAAGGAGTTGTTGAGGTTGTTTGGTCATTTAGAGAGAATGGATCAAAGTAGAATGACTTGGAGAGCGTATAAATCTGTAGGGGAAGGAAGGCGGAGTAGGGGTCGTCCTCGAAAAGGTTGGAGGGAGGGGGTAAAGGAGGTTTTGTGGGCGAGGGGCTTGGACTTCCAACAAGCGTGCGTGAGCGTGTTAGATAGGAGTGAATGGAAACGAATGGTTTTTGAGACCTGACGAGCTGTTGGTGTGTGAGCAGGGTAATATTTTGTGAAAGAATTCAGGGAAACCGGTTAGCCGGACTTGAGCCCTGGAAATGGGAAGTACAATGCCTTCACTTTAAAGGAGGGGTTTGGGATATTGGCAGTTTGGAGGGACTTCTAAACTGTCGTATCTGAGCGCCTCTGCAAAGACAGTGATTATGTATGAGTGAGATGAAAGTGTTAAATGATGATGAAAGTATTTTTCTTTTTGGGGATTTTCTTTGTTTTGGGTCACCCTGCCTCGGTGGGAGACAGCTGACGTGTTAAAAAAAAAACATTAATGTGGCAGTTTTATAAACTGTAGTGTAAGGATGCCTCTGGCAAGACAGTGATTGAGTGAATGAGGATGAAAGTTTTTTTTTTTTTTTTTTGGCCATCCTACTTTGGTGGGAAATGGCTTGTGTGTTAATAAAAA